>JAFMOD010000625.1:342859-378434 GCA_019802435.1 Corydoras maculifer
AAAAAAAAAAAAAAAAAAAAAAAAAAAAAAAAAAAAAAAAAACTCAAGAGCACTATATATAGTCATTTTGTGCCAACCACAAAACGACTGACTTCAGTGGTGTATAACATACAGATTAACGATATAGTTAAACATTCATTCATTATCTCCCGCTTTATCCTCTATTAGGGTCTCGGTGGGGTTCCCCATGCCCATCCAGGGGAGAACGTCTCAAGCGCTGGGCAGATACACCCAGGACAGGGCGCCAATCCATCACTGGGCACACACTCATACACGGGGCAATTTTTGAGAATTCAATTGACTTGATCCATGTTTTTGAACTGTGGGAGGAAACCGGAGAACCCGGAGGAAACCCACGCAGACACGGGGAGAACATGGAAACTCCACCCAGATGGGGATTCGAACCGGGAATCCCTAGCGCTGAGAGGCGAACGTGCTAACCACTAAGCCGCCTGTTAAACATTCAGTGCAACATAACCGACAGCAATAAAAAGTCAAACATGTGAATCTGCAATTAGTGACTTTATTTAGTTAAAACCTTAACAATAAACATACAGCCCACAATTCTAAACTAGTACACAAAGCAAAATCTACTCTTAGGGCACCAATTCTTTGCTGTGTTTTTTTTTGGGAAAGGATGGGGAGGTGTCTGAGCCAAATCTTTAGCCAGATTGTACTATTTAAACTCATAAATGATAAAAACCAGTCAAAGAAGAAAATGGTTACTGATGCCCAGTTTCTGCAGCTTCAACATGCAGATATGAACCACATGTCCTCCCCTTATGATTTCCATTGGCCAGACGTTACACTGGGGAACAAACCGATAGGAAATAAAAATGGTAAAGAGGAACAGGGGAGGAGAGGGGGGGAATAAAAAAAAAAATTTAAAGGAAAAAAAAAAAAAAAAAAAAAAAACGAAGAAAAAATGAAAAACATTTGCGCGAAACTGTTTTAAGATCTTTTGTCCAAACCTTGGCATAGTTATTAGCTTTTAGATTTTGTCTGCCAAATGTGGTTGACTGACAAGTATTTTGGCTACGAGTCTACAGGTGAGGTTTTATTCTTCAATATGACTAAACATTAAAAAGCTCACACTACCCCGAAAAATAGAAATCTCACGCATACAGGTGACATTCAACATTCAAGTGCCAGTGTTATTGTACTGTCTTTTGGTCAAGTTTCTTCAAAATATCTTTTTAGGCTTATAAAAATAAATATTTCTCAAAAATGTTTAATAAATTACACAAACTAGCAGCAAAAAGTAGAATCTAGGAATATGTGTGCAAACAGCTCAACGCCTCCCTCGCCAAGTCCCCGACCCCTCAATCGATCCCCATTAAACGATGAACCCTTTTGCTTTGTAAACAAGCTGCTCTCATAGTCTACAAACACACACCATGGGAAGCTTAAAGACACACGAGACGCCTCGTATAAAACGAAGTGTGCAATAAAAATCTTTCGTAAAATCTGATGGGCACAACATACGAGGGTCTACGCCTACATAGCACCACATATCAGAAGTTTCCAAAACACTGTAAGTGCAACTACTTCAGCCCATTAGCCCCTCCCACCCTCCCCTTGTTTTAAGCCAAACGTGTTTGAATTGCAAAAGGCACGACATGCTTGAAGTTTATTGCACTTCAGTTGTATTTGACGTATGATTTACCCTCCCCGCCGTCGGTGGATAAAGGGGAGCGAAGATCAGCTACTTGGACATGGACGATCGCCACAAAAGGCAGCAGCTGGATTGAAAAGTACAAGTGTAACCATATAATCCATGTCTCAAGTATACCATGAAACAATCTACTACCAACAAAGAAGCCTTCTGCCCATACTCCACTGCTGCTAGCCTTTCACCCCATGCAGGTCCTATACCAGTTTTGTTCTAAACCCTGATTTGCTGGCCTCCTGTGGTTGTCAGAGAACCACGCCTTTAGGTCAGAGTCCAGAACGTTATCTCGAAATGCAAAATAATAAAAAAAAAAATAATACCCCAACTAAAATAAACTTAATGTGTTACAAAAACAAAAGCCTACTTCAAACATCTAAGTGTCTCCTTGACCAAAAAACAAGAACACTAGGCATGCGAGTTCCTGCAGAGACAGGCTTGAGCATTTAGTGCCAGTCCACTGTGGTCCTATAATGTAGCCATCTGAACGATTGGACATGGAAGTAGCTCACACTTCAGTCTTTCACTTCCTCAATATATATAAAAGTATTTAAAGTAGAAAAAAAGGATTTTCCACCTCCACAGAAATTCAAGTAACAGAATCGAAACCTCCACGCCATCAGGCAGGTAGCCTCGGGTAAAAAACAACTAGCTGCCTGAAATGGTACAACTTGAAAGGGAACGTTCCAACACTTGCGCATCCCAACGCAGATGGACGTGGAGCGGCACAGCGTTCCCACATAGAACTCCTAATGGCCCAGTATTTCTTTTCCAGGCGACTGACTATCACGTCTCTTAAAATGGAACTCTCCAGGATAGAGTGAGCAAGATTAACATTTTCATAAATATCTTCGTTCCCTCGTGTATCGAGGGGTAAAGACAATAGAAGGGCAGGCCGGAAAATTTGAGAAAGCAGCCTGGTGACCCGGTTGCAGAGCTGAACCGGAGTCTGACCCTTCGTGGAAATTGCCAAGGTTTGATTTAAGTACACGGTTCATTCTTTCAAAATCAAAACAAACAAACAAATTTAGAGAAAAAAAAAAAGAAAAACCAATTTTTTTTTTTAATAAATCACCTGCCAGTCAGATGTACAAAAGGAAAATGCCTCAAATGTCCAATTGTAAAGGTTCGGTACACTGAGAAACAAAGAATCCTAAATGACTTTCACTGCAAATGAGCAAAACAAGTCTTTAGAGCCAGGTCAGGTTCACTTTTACCTGCATTCCTTTTGGTTCTTTAACAGATAAGCATAGGTGTTTTCTTCTGCGATCATAGCTTTAATTACCCAGACACAGCATTTGAAACCTCCAGCAGAAGACTTTTCAGAAGTCATTTGCAGGACGCAGAAAATGCTCAGAGAATCACAGGTGGTAATGTACAATAGTTCTTGGAAGCTACACGGGGTTTAAAGTCTGGCTAAGTTAAATGTGGTTTCCAGTAAGCAAGTTTGGTGTGGAACTGATTGTGGATAGTAGGAAAAGTATGCGTTGGTTGGGAGACTCAGTTTCCCCACCAATCCACCTGAGAGTAGTTTCCACCATAACCATCATTGTTAGAGTAGAAGTTTCCAAATCCACCTATGGGGGGAGGCAGAGAGCAACATTAAAACCATGAAGCTCAGTAGAAATACATTTACTTAATCAGAACAGGTTCCATAGCCGGTGCCTTTATCAGAAACTAACCCTTAGATCCACCAAAGCCACGGTTTCCCCCATGACTACCAGTACTGCGGCTGGTCCGGCTCCCGAAACCTCCGCTGCCAGAACTGCTGCTCTGACGGTAATCCCTGGCTCCGAACCCACCAGAGAATCTAACAAATTACGCATTAATATTGAAGTGAGATCTCAGGCATGCTGATTGCAGTTTAATAAATTTTTTTTTTTTTTTTTACATCAGTTATAAAAAGGTAGTGTTCGTCACCTCTTTGAGCGTCCACGGCTGCCTCCCTTGTACTGGTGCTCGTAGGCCAGGCTTTCCAGCCAGGATGGAACTTCCTGTTTGGCCTCCACCAGGATGTCCAGCAAGTCCTTGGTGATGTTGCTGTTCTTATCGTTGAAGAATGATGTGGCCAGGCCTGAAAGAGTGCAAATATTTGTAGGTGGTTGCATCACAAAGAATCATGTAATAACCACTTGACGGTCTTTACCTAGGTTTCCCACTCGACCAGTACGCCCGATGCGATGAACATACTCCTCAATGTCACTTGGCAGATCAAAGTTGATGACATGTTTTACATTGGAGATGTCCAGACCACGAGCAGCAACCTGTGTGCAAATAAAATAGTTAACTCCCTGAAATTATTAAGGAATAATTCCAATGCAGGTAAAACACAAATGAGAGCCTACAGCAGTGGCAACCAGGATGGGGCATCTTCCCGAACGGAACTGATGCAGCGCCTCCTCTCGGTCTCTCTGAGAACGATCACCATGAATACTCGTACATGCATAACCCTCATGGTACAGAAAGTCTTCCAGTGCGTCGGCACCCTTCTTAGTTTCCACAAACACCAGAGTCAAAGAGTCTTTGCCTGATGGGAAGAGGACACAGACTATGCTATACATCGGAAAGAGCTTAGCGGTACGACTAAACCGTCTACATGTGGACAATGTGCCATGATGTTTACACTACAGACCAAAAGTTTCCTGGACACCTCAGGTCTCAAACTAGATCTGACTAAATAGAATCTGGATTGAGGATCCAAGTATGAAGGGAACCCCCCCCCCATTTCTATTACATAGTTATAAAGTTGTAGATAAGTTAATCAATTTCAAAGTTTCCACAAAATGTGCTGCACTTATAGCTGGACTTGGCGGCTTTACCTTGACCCTTTTCTCAGTTCAACAAGCTTAAGCATTGAAAGTGGCAGCCTTGTCCTTGTACAGCAGTTCTGACAATGACCTTGGTGATGGTTTTGCTGTAAAATTAACCCCTGACCAGCTAAACCAGAACAAAGCCTAAATGCAGTGTGGTAGCTCTGTCAAGTGTGAGTCACCATCTTTGGATCCAGGACAACAGCTTTTCGTCCTTGTGGTCTGCATCAACCCTGAAAAAACCCTGTGACTTATATTTCAAATTCTGATTTAGTTTATACAGTTCATTCCTTTGTACCAGTTTAGGCTATTCACTGCACTACAAGTACAAAAATATTAACATGCATTGTTCTGAAACTTTTAGCCTGTAGGTAACAAAGTCCAACATATGGTCAGAGATACTTAAACTTTATTTGGGCAACAAGATCATGACGTGTGAAATGGGCACAGACCAAATACAAGAAACAGGGAAAACAATCATGCATACAGAATGACACAGCTTATGATAGGGATGGGCATTTTCTGGATCTATATCTGTAACACTTGGGTCAGTGCTAAATATTGATGCAGTCATAGTAATCAGTTTTTGGCAATATCCCTAAGATCATATGGCATCACAGTAATATCAACACCACATTAGCCAACTAAAGCTGCCTTTAGCGCTAAATCTACTAAATCATTGCTGTATGCCCATACCTATTAAAAACAAAATACTAAGAAAGAAAAATAAGGTGTTCCACTTGACTGGGATGGGCTATAAAAAAATCTACTTACCAGGTTTCTCCCCGTTTTCACCAGTACTGTCCTGAACCTCATTTGGTATGACTTTAAACACAATCAAACTTTATAATAAGCCTAGCAATTTTGTAACATCAGTTATAAAACATGAATAAAATAGATTGCCATTTGCATTATAATTAAGGAAACAGTGTAACTGAGGCTCAATACATGGAAATGACGAGAAACCAACTGCTGTTTATCTGCAAAACTTTAGACAAACATTATGAAATTCACCTGTGGCATTGAGAAGGTCCAGCAAAAATGATCTTTTATCACTCTCCTCCACCCAGACCACTTTCTGGGTGATGTTTTCAGAGGTGGAGCCCACACGGCCAACAGCCAAAAAAATGTAGTCTTCAAGGAAATCCCGGGCTAGGATCTGAATATTAACACCGGAGCAGATGTTAAGGTACAAATCCACAAGGTCACTGTTCATTAATAATACATTAAGGCCACTATTAAAAAGCCCAACTCTCCCAGATCACACACACCTGAAGGTATTTAGAAAGTCAACCATGTCTCTTAATGTACACTGTTTAAACCATAAGCTTTATTCAATAATAATAATTTAAAAAATGTGTGAATCAGTGAATCTTTATGAACCATACATAATTGTAGTACAAAAACAGGTAAAATATACGAAACCGATTTTTCTTCATCTGTTAAATACAAAACAGAAAATGGCCACAAGATGTAATTAGAACACAGGACATGCTTAACACCATATGTTCCAGACTATTAGAATTGATTATCAATGGTAAACTTTGATCCATGTCCAGTTCAGTCCACCTGCTCATCACTTCTTTCAAAGCACTTGAAGGGTAATGCAGAGCTGCAGACCTCCCACAATCGAGGACCAGAGATAAGTCAAAACAAGCCACATGATGTTGCTAATATTTCAGTAAACCAAAATCAGGACCTCTTAGGGATCCCACTAAGGAGATGAGTCACATCATAAATAGCATGGACCACTCAGACCTCCCCATCAGGGGCATTTGGCAGTTAATTTTTGGCTGCCTTCCTTCTTATGCACCAGAATCCTTTCCTTTATAGAGATGGATCCTCATGTCCAACATGGTATTCTCTTTACCACTAGTCAGAGGGGGCTAAGAACCTATTATTTCCTGGGTTATGTGACAAGTATTTAAGCAACATTCTAAAGTTAGAAGAGGAGAGACCAACCTGGTGGAGTCACAGGCACCAAGTTATTTAGCCAACAGCAGCTCTCAGCATGTATGGTTGCATATGCAATATAAAGTGTTGATGTAAATGTGGCCTCATTAACGGTTTCCCTACCTGAATCTCTTTAGGAAAGGTGGCACTGAACATCATGGTTTGGCGTAGGCCTTTGGGAGGCATAGTGTCTTGCTCTACAATACGCCGGATCTGTGGCTCGAAACCCATATCCAACATGCGATCAGCTTCATCCAGGACCAAAAAGCTACAAGGAGCAGTAAATTAAAAACAGAGCCACTTGCTCTCAAGTACAACATTAAGCATCAGTGGTATTTGTT
Organism: Corydoras maculifer; assembly: GCA_019802435.1. Classification (NCBI taxonomy): domain Eukaryota; kingdom Metazoa; phylum Chordata; class Actinopteri; order Siluriformes; family Callichthyidae; genus Corydoras; species Corydoras maculifer. The sequence goes on from JAFMOD010000625.1 coordinate 349,633, forward strand.
TACATGGAGGCACAGCACTATCAAATCTGCACCTAGTCTGGGGAATAATATAAGGCCCATTTGCAATTCAAACCAACTCACTTGCAGTAATCCAAAGCAATTTTGCCCCTCTCCATCATGTCCACCAAACGGCCAGGTGTGGCAACCAGCAGGTGGCAGCCCCTTTCCAGATCCCGAATCTGCTGCCCAATGTCAGCTCCTCCATAGACCACACATGGGCGTACCCGAGAACGATAAGCAAACTGCACAAAACGGTAAGCAAAAGAAAAGTTAAAAATAAAACCATTACAAAACATCTGTTATTAAAGTTCTTGCTCAGTTCTTTACCTTTCTGGCTTCGTCATAGATTTGCAAAGCCAGTTCTCTAGTTGGGGCCAAAACCAGAGCGAGGGGGTACTGTTTACGGCGCCCGTACCGTCCATTTTCCTACAACACATGTTCAGGATCAGTCACATTACAATGAATTTAACCAAAATATTAATAAAAAAAACAATCCATTACTCACCTGGCCAGTACTCTTTGCAGCCTGTAAGGCATCACCAGGACCATCTGTGTAAATCTGACTCAACACTGGAAGCAGGAAGGCTGCGGTTTTTCCAGAGCCTAAAAACACACAGCGAATGATGCCCAATGGCACACAGGCGGGAATACATAAACATATGTAGTGTCTGTATTACAGTATTGTCTTACCAGTTTGGGCACATGCCATTAGGTCTCTTTTGGACTTTATAATGGGAATAGCATATTTTTGGACAGGGGTGGGTCGTGTGTAGCGACTCAAATTGATGTTCCCCATGATGATCTCACCCATATCCACATCATGAAACTGCATAACAAAGGACAATTACTTAATTATCAATAATATAATTTGATTATTTAAAATTCAGTTATACTCGAAGAGATGGTCAAAGATGAGAAAGAGACTCACACTCTCAATGTTCTGAGGGCTGTCATGTCCAGTTGCCTCAACAGGAATGTCATCGTATTTTTCAAAGTTGATCCCTGTGTTGCTTCCAGAAAACAGCTCACTACAAGCAAAAAATAAGCGAGTGAGAGAGTGTGTGGGTTCCAGCAATAAATAAGAAGCAGACGGTACACACTTACTGTTCGAGCCGTTCGTTGGGAGCTAGAGGTTTGGACCAGTCTTCTTCATCTCTGGAATCATCAACCCAGCGACTGTTCCCACCAGCGAAACCTCCCCGATCAAACCTACACAATTCAGATGACACAGAACCAATTTGTTAATGAGTGAAAGTCACCATTATAAAGTTCTTTTGAATAGGCTCATAATCCATTACCTTCCCCTGGAGGATCCACGGTCATTAAAGGAAGACTTATTTCTGTCTGAACGTCCACCGAAGCTGTTGTAAGCGTTATCTTTTGGGGCATTCCAGGCACTTCCATCTTTGTCAAAGCCAAAGCCTAATAATGGAAATTAATTGACCATTTATTTACCTCTGGCAAAGCAAATGTAAAAATTATATCTACTCCAACTTTTACAGCCAGATCCATTAGATGGGCACGAAAGCAAATATTGTTCCTCAAGCCCCATGTCCAACCACCCCAGTCACACCCTCATTACTTGGTCTCCAACGTCAAAGCTGTGCCGTCCCGCTGATAAATATCTACTCATCTGTTCTTGTCAAACAATAACAACCACAGCATCTTCATCCTCGCTACTTTCAGCTCTTTGTTCTGCCGTTATTAGCATCATACATCTTGTTTTTTCATTCATTCATTATCTCCCACTTATCCTCTATTAGGGTCGCGGTGGGGTTCCACATGCCCATCCAGGGGAGAACGTCTCGGGCGCTGGGCAGATAGACCCAGGACAGGGCGCCAATCCATCGCTGGGCACACACTCACACAGACACACTCTAAATGGGGCAATTTTGAGGATTCAATTAACTTGATCCATGTTTTTGGACTGTGGGAGGAAACCGGAGAAAACCCACGCAGACACGGGGAGAACATGGAAACTCTACCCAGATGGGGATTCAAACCGGGAATCCCTAGCGCTGAGAGGCGAACGTGCTAACCACTAAGCCACCGTGCCGCCATCTTGGTTTTTTTTTTTTTTGTATAAAAAACCAACCCTTTCATATGAGCCAGTTATTTTCTAAATGTACTGCAATGAACCTAAACAAGTAACATGCCTGTAGAATCAGTTATGTAGCTTTTGATAGATTTTTGTTCATCAGCACTAGACTTCTGAGGTAGAATAGTGTTTTATTATTAATCCAGTTTAACCCTTTAACGACCTACAATTCAGTTTACAGCATTCACCATGTCTCATACTATGTCTGCTCACCTGTGTTTTGAACTGACGGAACAGAACTGAAGGAGCTTCCACCTCGGCTTCTGAAGCTTCCTGCTTTAGTTCCACGGTCATTACGCATCGGTCCCCGGGCACCAAAAGCACTACCACCATTCATGTGGTTGCTACGGACATCGTGATAGCCATTTACAAACCCATTGTTGCGTCCAACATCCCATCCACCAGGAGAATCTAAAATATACAAGTGAGATAAGGGAAAAATATATATACTTATTGATTGGAGAAAAAAAAAAAAATAGAAAAAAAAAAAAATTGTATGGCAAATATTTAAAAGACGAAAGAAAATTAAGCACCTCTTAGTGACCAGTTATAATGTGTACGGGATTCTAATTAGTGACTATGATTCACGCCACAGAATGTGATACTCAGCCTGGTAGTGCAAGTTACGCAACTTAATGCATAGATAAAACGTAATCTGACTTTTTTTTTTTTAATGTTACAAGAGCGAGCCCAATCAAATTCTGGTACAAACAGATGCAGGTTAAATTGGCTGGACCGACATGGTTTGCACACTAATATTCACCATGCCTTAAATTTATATACCTAAATAGTCATCAGCTTTACCTTTCCAAATCTTAAAAATAAATCCATCACTAATAAGTGTTCAGATTAGAATCAGTATCCCATACCGTTTTTGGAGGCCTCCTTGTTCCTTAAATGAGGTGGAATATAACGCCCTGGAAACAGAGACAAATTTAACAGGTTAACTTATTTAATTATGCAAACAAACACTGGTATTTAGCTTTTTATACAGAAAGAAAGGGAGGAGGAGGGAAAAAAAAAACAAAAGAAAAAAAAACAACAACCTTAATGCAATGTAATGTGTACATAAAACTTTAACACACAGCAAAATGAAGGGGATACTCACTGCCTGTACCTCCTCCTTGAACATCAGGGTTTAAGTCTAGGGCAGCAAGCTGCACATGCAAAAATATACATATTTTTAATTATTTAAAGCAATAATACACCTTTTAACACAGAATTAACCAACTGTCCATTGCATGTACCAAATGTATAGGTACACTCAAATTAATACGGAATCAGGTCTTGTACTATGCTGAAAGATAGTTAGCTGACAAATCAGTCTGTAAATGTTTTACAGCTGCACACCAAAAACTCACTTATAAAGCAGCTCACTTATAAACAAAGACTTATCATTAATTCAAATAGAAGCAGGTTAAAGATGTAGCAGATGTGCTCAAATACACGTGGGAAAATGTACTGGATTAACGACACATTACAGCTAAAAGGACTCATACATCATTTCAACTTGCTACTTTAAGAAGTCCAAAAAATCTGATCATGTTTAGTTAAACTCACAAAACATTAAATCTTCCCCTAATACACATCATATCTTGGTATCAATAGTGGTCACACAGATTATAACTTTAAGGAACACATCAATACTTTGGGGAATCCCAAACAAAGCAAACATCTAACCAAGTGAACGGCTACTTACATTCTAGGGGGTTACACACTTTTCAGCATATCAGTTAGTTTTAGAAAAGATTAAAGAGAGGGGATTAAGGGTTATAAAAAGTTGATTAAGCTAGACATCTGATGCAAGGTGTAAAAGCATGTGAATGTGGCAAAAACATCTTTTTTTTTTTAAGTTGTCAATGTTTTTGTATTTGGAACAATTCTGCATTTAAACCATTAAAACCACTTAGAAGTTTAAAATGTTCGCATTATTTAACTACTGTTGTGTTATCCCAAACTACAGCTTTTACAAACAATGTATTTATCTTTTAGAATCTACATTAATTATTTTTTTAGACGCCATGTTTCTACAACGGTGCTTTAATGCCGTCGTTCAGGTTCTGACCCATCATGTTTGTCACCACCTTCCGGTGTAATACAGAACTGCACCAAGTGGATTTCCTTAAGGATTAACTCTGAGCCGGCCAATTAAATTTAACAAGGGCCATACGAGAAACGAGGACTGCCGTCAATGACCAAACTATAAAAGATTAAATTACATTTAAGTTTGCACTGCTTGGTGCAGTAATGCATGAAGTGTAGGTCAAAACGTTAGCAACAAACTCTAAATGCTACTAACCATGTGATTCCTAACCTCCATTAGACTTCATAAAAGCTAAAAGCTACAGCTAAAAGGGCCTGGGGCTGTAAAACACAGGTCTGGATTATCTTAAATTATGTACAGAAATTAAAGTGTCTTGACACCTAGCCTTTTACACAATTGCAAAACCTGATTCATACTTGTGCACAGACTTATTAGTGACAATGTCCTACTTTTAAGTCCACGACGCAATCTTGTTTGTAGGTGTGCACACCACTCTGCATCATAAATGCCCATATTAATTGCCTACTATTAACTGCTCCTTGATTTGAGCTGGGCACAAAATGACAATACAGATTAAGAGACAACTGATGTGACTAAACATCCCTGTTGACTGACACTAAGGGCTAAAGCTTAGTTTCGGGGATAATTAAACATAAGGAACACAAAGGACAGGTGTGTATATTAAAACATGGTACCTGGCCTCTAAAAAATTAACACTTCCTTTATTAACCAATTTCTCTTGTTTTTATATAAGCACTTTTCAGATGTACATTAACAGCATACATGACCTACCTCTCTGATATAGAACTGGCGGGGGGGGGGTTGTGACTGTGGAAGACCCATATAAATTAGGCTTTAGCATTTTGGATGTGGTCCTAATACATGAGCCTGGCCTTCAAAGACTATGGGGAAAAAATAAATCACCTGGTTATATCTGGTGGTTTGTAAAATATGGGTCTGAACACATTTGGAAGTTAGCCACAAACTACGTTGAGCTACCGTTAAGTTTAAATTATGTGTATAATCAATGCCTGGGATTTAAATTCGGTATTGTTTCAATCCGTTTAATTTGTCTTTGAAATAAAATTCAAACAAACTCAACAGTGAACATGGAACGAAGCCAAATCAATTTTTGTTATATAACTCAACTTGGTTAAAAAGAACGCTAGATTAGCTGGTGACCTGCTACGTTTCGTAAATACGTTAAGAATAATGTAAATCAAAAAGAAAACGGGTTTTTAATCGAGTATTTGGTGCTTCGACGGTGGGAGCTGAACCGCTACACAACCAGCGGCCTACCATCAAACGGCGAGAAAGGATTATTTTAATGTCGCATACAGTCGATCGCAGCTTTTTACAGGCGATTTTAAACAACGAGCTCGATGTTAAGATAAGTATCTGATACACAGGCATGGCCACGTATTCTGATCCCAGGAGAGTGAGTTAGGTTTGGAGTCGGAGGCGCTCGCACCACGCAGTTCCGCCATCATCACCACCACCATCACCTCCGTCTGTACAGCCGCCTCCATTTTACATAGCACGCAGTTCGCTAGCTTAGCTCACCCGGCTAACGCAGATCATTCGCCACGTAGAGCGATTCAAACAGTCCAAGTTGAACAATTCCAGCTGTTAATAATGAAATAAAGTGAGAAAACGGTTGAACTCACCTGCTGGTCTAGACCGTGTACATTTTCGACGGCCACATGACTCATAACTAAAGAGAGAGAAGGGTGAGGGGCTGTGAGAACGAGCTTCTTTGTTTGCCGGTTTCTACCTTTTAACGCTTCTCCTATTGACTCGTTTTGTCGGCCGACGTGAACGAAAACGGTAACTAAATCACTTGTAATATAAACAACTTAAAAAAAGAACGAATGAGCGGGCCTTCGCGGCGGTTTTGAACTAATAAAACTAGGATTACTTCTTAGAGACTGGAATTAAACTCGAGCTGAGCTTCTCGGTTTGACTGCCTCTCAACGTCCACGAAAGTACAAAGGCTCAAGCCCAGCGCGCGATCTTATTGGCCGAAAGACGCCGGCGTCGTCACGTGACCACACCGAGGCGCCGCGCACATAAGGCGCAAGAAGAAGTAGGGCTGCCAGAATAAAAACTACATTAATTCATAAAAACCGACCAACTGAATAAAAAAAACACACGAACCTACGTATTATACACGCTGAATTACAATTAATTTCCAGCATGACTTTTTAGTAATTGTTAATTAACTTGTTCCTTGACGTGGTACTTCTTCTTTATCCGCAAGCATTGATATGATAATTAGGGGGTGTGGCTTATAATTAGCATTTAGGTTTTTCCGCATAGTACCTTTCAAAACAAAGTCTGTGAACTTCTATCACACAGGGTAGCCTCTTATGAAACGTTAAGGTACTTTGTTTTAAAAATTCGTAGGTCAGAAAAGAGCAAATAACCTTAAAATGCTTAATCAATTTGTGGAATAACACCCGAAAAAACAGCCGTAAAAGTTTAAAATTGGGCCTAAACGTGGTATTGTTGTTATAAATAAGATGTGTAAACAGTTAACTATTTAGGACGTTAAGAAAAACATGGCAAGCGTGTAATTTACGGCGAGCCGGGCTAGAATGTCAAAATTCTAGGATATAAAGTCAGAATTCCGAGAGATAAAGTCGGAAATCTGAGATCAAAAGTCGGAATTTCGAGCTACTTTTGCTTTATTTCTCTTTTTTTTTTGCTTTTTTCGAGCTACTTTATCTTCTTAGTGGTGGAAATGGGCCTCCAGATTTACATTAAGTGAAAACTTGGGTTTTAATTTAAAACAGATTTTTTTTTTCCATTGATCGATTGATTCACTCATTGTTTTTCGCTTAATCTTCTATTGAGTCGCGCGGGTTCCCCTTGCCCATCCAGGGGAGAACGTTTCGGGCGCTGGGCAGATACACCCAGGACAGGGCGCCAATCTATCGCTGGGCACACACTCACTCACACAGACACACTATATATGGGGCAATTTGGAGAATTCAATTGACCTTAATCCATGGTTTTGGACTGTGGGAGGAAACTGGAGAACCCGGAGGAAACATAGCGAACATGCTAACCACTAAGCCACCATGCCGCCCCACATACTATATAGGGGTAATTTAGAGCAGCCAATTTACCTTGAATCTATGTTTTTTGGACTGTGGGAGGGAAACCAGAGAAAAAGGAGGAAACCCACACGGGAAGAACATGAAAATTCCATCCAGATTGGGATTTGAACCTGGATCCCCAGTGCTAAGAGGCGAAGGTGCTTACCACTAAAACGCTGGGCTACCTCCTTGTAGTATTTCCTACTTCTGTTTTATTTGGCTTGTTTCCTTTACGTGGCTTCACAACAAAGAAGCTCATTCACCAGATGTTTTTCCTGATGCAACTCTTCTATTTATTTAGGTTTGGGATTGACAATCTAAGGGCAACAGTGTTGGGCAAGCAACTTGTATAATTAAGCTAAGGTATTAGAGTAACTTGACAATAAATCAAGCTTCACAAAAGCCACCACCCAGAGAAATATAGCAAGCTAAGTTACATAAATATAAGTACCTTGCTTCAATTTGTACCAACCTAATGCCATTAGATTAGTGCAACATGAGAATCAGATACACTGATCAAAACATTTATAAAAGTAGAGCTGACAGTCTAACACACAAAAAATTATGTATATATAATTGAGTCTGAGGGCGGCAAGGTGGTGTAGTTAGCACGTTTACTTCTAAGCGCTGGGAATTTAGGTTTGAATCCATGTTCTCCCTGTGTCCATATGAGTTTCCCTCAGGTTCTCCAGTTTCCTTCCCCAGTCCAACATGTAATCAGGGTAAACTAAATGCTCTAAATTGCCCCTCATAGTGTGTGTTTGTGTGTGTGTGCCTAGCGATATATTGGCACCCTGTCCTGGGTGCATCTGCCCAGCACCTGAGGGTGGCACGGTGGCTTAGTATTTAGCACGTTTGCTTCTCAGTCATGAGGATTAGGGGTTGAATCGCAATCTGGTAAGCACTGCCACCTTTGTAGGCTAATATCCCTACTGGTCAGCATGATTTAACATTCCTTACATTATGCTATTCCCTCGTTTTCACTCATTTTCAGCTTGCCCACCATCGCCTACATTCATTCATTATCTCCCGCTTATCCTCTATTAGGGTCGCGGTGGGGTTCCCCATGCCCATCCAGGGGAGAACGTCACGGGCGCTGGGCAGATTGACCCAGGAGAGGGCGCCAATCCATCGCTGGGCACACACTCACACAGACACACTCTATATGGGGCAATTTGGAGAATTCAATTAACTTGATCCATGTTTTTGGACTGTGGGAGGAAACCGGAGAACCCGGAGGAAACCCACGCAGACATCGCCTACATATTTAAAAAAAAATTATATATACATTATACATCCATCCATCCATTATCTTCCGTTTTATCCTATTTTAGGGTTGCGGGGGGTTCCTCATGCCCATCAAGGGGAGAACGTATCGGGCGCTGGGCAGATACACCCAGGACAGGCCGCCAATCCATCGCTGGGCACACACTCTATATGGGGCAATTTGGAGAACTCAATTGACTTGATCCATGTTTTTCGACTGTGGGAGGAAACCGGAGAACCCGAAGGAAACCCACGCAGACACGGGGAGAACATGGAAACTCCACCCAGATTGGGATTCGAACCGGGAATCCCTAGCGCTGAGAGGCAAACGTGCTAATCACTAAGCCACCGTGCCGCAATACATTATACAAACTTTATATAAACATTATATTATATAGTACAAAGTCTAACATTTCAGTCTTAAGACCCATTTCTCTTACCTGAACTCATTTGTGGTATCATAAACAATTTGCACAAACATGTAAATCAAACATTCTAAGTGATGTTCCGTTAGTTTTATCACTATGACAACAACCCTTCTTAACATTCCATAGTTGTTGGGAAAGTTCAATGAACTTTGTGGACAGAAGAGGATTTATGAAATCTAAAAAACAGAGTTTGTTGTTAGAATGACCTAAGTCAGATGTTTTTTCCTCACTTTTTCTCTCCCACAACGTTATTCCTTAATGTCATTCATATATTATTCATAGTGGCACGGTGGCTTAGTGGTTAGCACGTTCGTCTCTCAGCACTAGGGATTCCCGTTCGAATCAAAACCTGGGTGGAGTTTCCATGTTCTCCCTGTGTCCGTGTGGCTTTCCTCTGGGTTTTCCAGTTTCCTCCCACAGTCTAAAAACATGGATCAATTCAACTGAATTCTCCAAATTGCCCCAAATAGAGTGTGTTTGTGCAAGTCAGTGTGTGTCCAGGTATAGATTGGCGCCCTGTCCTGGGTGTATCTGCCCAGCGCCCAAAGTGTTCTCCCCTGGATGGGCATGGGAAACCCCCTTGCGACCCTAATAGAGGATAAAGTGGAAGAAAATGAATGAATGAATGCATATATTATTCATTTATATCCATCCATCCATTATCTTCCGCTTTATCCTGTATTAGGGTCACGGTGGGGGGGGGGGGGTTAGTGTGTGTATCCAGGGGAGAACGTTTCGGGCGCTGGGCAGATACACCCAGGACAGGGCGCCAATCTATCGCTGGGCACACACTCACTCACACAGACACACACACATACTGTACACACTCTATATGGGGGAATTTGGAGAACTCAATTGACTTGGAAACCAAAGAACCCAGAGGAAACCCACGCGGACACAAATAGAACATGGAAACTCCACCCAGATTCGAACCAGAATTCGAACCGGGAATCCCTAGTGCTGAGAGGCGAACGTGCTAACCACTAAGCCACCGTGCCGCCCTTATTCATTTATATGAATTCATTCATTATCTACAACTTAATCCTCTACTAGGGTCGTAGGAGGCATCCTCAAGCCCATCCAGTTAGGGATGCAGAAAATTAATTCTACAGCTTCAAATACATGGAAATGCAACGTTATACTAGTTAGGAGAGCGCGGTAGCTCAGTTGTTAGGGTGTTGGGCTATCAATCTGAAGGTTGGCGGTTCAAATCTCAGGTCCACCAAAGTTACCAGTGTGGGTCCCTGAGCAAGACCCTTAACCCTCATTGCTCCAGGGATGCTTTGATTAACCCTGTCACCTTGTAAGTCGCTTTGGATAAAAACGTCTGCTAAATAACCAAATGTAGGTGATAACATCATTTAGCGATGTCTCACACTATGCCTTCATTAATGCTCCGTCTGAATTATTACACCTTAGTATGCATAAATGCGGTGTAAATAGTCATTGCATAAATAACCTTATACAATTGCAATATTATATATTCTTCTTTGTTTTTTCTTTAAAAATAGTTTAATCAGTTCCATTAAGAAGGCTTTTTTAATTTCCAAAGAAGTTATTTCTGTTATTTTGTAAACCTGTAGGCAGCACGGTGGTTTAGTGGTTAGCCCGTTCACTTCTCAGCGCTAGGGATTCGAATCCCAATCTGGGTGAAGTTTCCATGTTCTCCCCGTGTCCGCGTCGGTTTCCTCCGGGTTCTCCAAAAACATGGATCAAGGTCTATTGAATTCTCCAAATTGCCCCATATAGAGTGTCTTTGTGTGCTTCTCTGTGTGAGTAAGTGTGTGCCCAGCAATAGATTGGCCCTGTCCGGGGTGTATCTGCCCAGCACCCGAGACGTTCAGAATCAGAATCAGGTTTATTTGTCACATATGTAGATATACATGGAACAGCCAGCAGTGAAATTCTTTCCTGACTTCTTCACATAAAGTTACATTTGTTTAAAAGGATAAGAAAAATAGAATAGAATAAAGATAAAATAAAATAAAATTGAACTATCTATTTACACTGTGCAAATGGAATTATAAAAGTGGGTTGTGCTTTTGTGTGCATATAATGCAGTGCAAGTTGTTTTAGTTATGAAAGTGTTATGGGTAGGATTATGTCCGTTTAGTCCTGGTTCAGGTTTTGAATCGCCGTTGGAAAGAAGCTCCTCCTCATCCTCTGTGTTTGCCTTCAGGACACGAAAACGCCGTCCTGATGGCAATAGAGTGAAGAGCCTGGATGGGCATGGGGAACCCCCCGTGACCCTAATAGAGGATAAAGCGGAAGATAATGGATGGATAGATGGATGTAAACCTGTACAGAAATCAAACTCAAGACCTTCTTGCTGTGAAATCAGCAGAGATACCCTGCCACTTTGCCCTTTCCATATAACCATTGTAAACATAATATAACTTTAAATAGTATATAGTAATATAATTTAAAACATCTAATCATAAATCATTTTAAGTTTTGAAAAGCTGCATTTACACTTTATCTACGTACTTTATTTGGTTTAGTTCAGTGTCCAATCCCACACACATCATATATCAAACCCATGTCTCATGAGTGTCTGGATCTGTGTCATATCTCGCTGACCTTCGGTTAATAGCTACTTTGCAGAGGTTAACCTAAAGCTAAGGACGTCTCAGACAATTTGCTAAACCTCTACCACTCAGTATTTAAAAACACATTTACAACTGAATCTGTACTTTGAAGATGTTACCTCAGTTCAAGTTTTTATTTAAATAGAGCTTTTTAGAATAGTACATCGTTCAAAGCAGCTTTACAGGGTTCTAAGCCTGTGCCATTAAAGAAGAAGCTGAAGTGACAGTAGCACAAAAAACTCCCTGGTATTTGCTTTGTTTTAAAAGAAAGAAACTTTGTGAGGACCGAGGCTGAGTGGTGACTCATCCTCCGTAAGCGGCTCAGCTAGCAAATAAGAAAGTAGAGCAAAGTCCTTTTTATAGGCCTTGGAATTTAAAAACATTTGGAATTAAACTACATCAGGGGTTCACAGTTAATTACAAATTACTCAAATTTCCTTCATTAATATGTATTATTTAATAAAACAGTTGTTTAAAATGTTAATAGAGGATTCTATAAGTATAATTGTTTATTTTACTAAACCGTAAAGAAAATGTATATATTTTAACAAAATCTACATTTTAGCACTATGCCCTTCAATTATATGGAATTCAATCATTTATTCATTCATTATCTTCTGCTTTGTCCTATATTATATTTTGTATACATATTTTGTCGTGGTGGGGTTCCCCATGCCCATCCAGGAGAGAACGTTTCGGGCGCTGGGCAGATACACCCATGACAGGGCGCCAATCCATCGCTGGGCACACACTCACACAGACACGCACACATACACACACTATATGGAGCAATTTGGAGAACTCAATTGACTTGATCCGTGTTTTTGGACTGTGGGAGGAAACCGGAGAACCCGGAGGAAACCCACGCGGACACGGGGAGAACATGGAAACTCCACCCAGATGGGGATTCGAACCGGGAATCTCTAGGGCTGAGAGGCGAACGTGCTAACCACTAAGCCACCGTGCCGCCCTATATGAAATTCCTTTAGTAAAAATGTAAAAAAAAAAAAAAAAAAACTTAAGTAAACATGGAACATTGTGTTCCTCCAGACCTTGATGGAGAATTCTGATAAGGTCTAAATTACAGTTTCCTTTATACAAGTGAATGTACATTCGTCATGACTTTATCATCTTATAATTAAAACACTCAAATGAACTTTAAACAGTAAATACATAAGACAAAGTTCTTTATATCTCTGATGACTGAAATGAAATACATTTTTGGATTCTGTCTTCAAACGATTTATAATATCTACAATAGAATGAATAATTTTTTTGTTTTTGATTTGTTGACTATCCAAAATGATCTATATTTTATATTGATTGACAGTTTTCTGGGTTTTGCAATTGAATTGCATTTAAGTTAAATGAAAGATTTTGGTGGAGTAAACTGATAATTGGAACCTTCAAATGTAAAATTTTTTAAATATTCACTGTTTAATCAAAAACAATATATAGTAACGGTGGCACGGTGGCTCAGTGGTTAGCACATTTGCCTCTCAGCGCTAGGGATTCCCGGTTTGAAACCCCATCTGGGTGGAGTTTCCATGTTCTTCCCGTGTCCACATGGGTTTCCTCCCACAGTCCAAAAACATGGATCGAGTCAATTGAATTCTCCAAATTGCCCCATATAGAGTGTGTTTGTGTGAGTGAGTGAGTGTGTGCCCAGCGATGGATTGGCGCACTGTCCTGGGTGTATTTGCCCAGCGACCGAAACGTTCTCCTCTGGATGGGCATGGGGAACCCCACCGCAACCCTAATAGAGGATAAAGCGGGAGATAATGAATGAATGAACAATATATAGTAAAAATAACATAACAAAATTAAATTTGTATTTTATTTTGCTTGCAAATATACAGATCAAAACACATTTACTTATCGCATTAACTAAATTCTATCCAGTAAAATAGATCAAACCTTATAAAACAAAATGTAAATTTTTTTAAGATTATGGTTTTGTAGTTGTAAAATTTCACCTTCTTTTTATTCATGAATTAACTTTAGTTTAATTCTCTACTGGGGTTCGCGGGGGGGGGGGTTCCCATTACATTCTATCTCACATAAACACACACTATATAGGGCAATTTAGAGCATTCAATTTACCTTCAATCCATGTTTTTTTGGACTTTGGGAGGAAGCTGGAGAACCCGAAGAGGACCCGCGTGGACTTGTTTCCAGGGCGGGGGGTTTCAAAGCATGGAAACTCCAACCAGTTTGGGATTAGAACCTGGATCCCCAGAGATGAGAGGCGAAGTCAGGTGCCACCCAATTTCTCCTTCTTGTTTTATGAAATTTAAACTTTTTTACATTTACATTTAAATGAATGCAACGTATTGTACAATAATAATAAAAAAAAAATCCTGTCTGCTTTTTGATAACAGTCAATTTTTAAAAATATCTATTCAACTTCAAAAAGAGCTTTTATTACTCAAGTACTTATTTCAAATGATTGATTTTTTTTACAGTGTTTACAGTAAAAAAAAATTTTTTTAAAAAGTAAGAAAAACTGTGAGAGGAGACTGGAGAACCCGGAGAGGACAGGAGAGGAGAGGTTCCAGGAGTGGGTTCCAAAGCATGGAAACCACTCAGATTGGGATTCGAACCTGGATCCCCAGCGCTGAGAGGCGAAGCCAGGTGCTGCCTGATTTCCCCTTCTTGTTGTATGGAATTGAAACTTTTGCACATTTACACGTATTGTATTGTATGCTAATCAAAAAAAATCCTGCCTGCTTTTTAATAACAGTCCATCTTTAAAAAAAATATTTATTGAACTTCAAAAAGAGCTTTTATTACTCAAGTACTTCTCTCAAATGAACGACGAATGTTTACAGTACACAAAAAAAAATCACCTATTTACTTTCCGAGCATCTTTACTGATGTCACAAGGTTATGCCTTGGGAGGTCACCATGCGATTACTCGATAGAACCGAATTATTATTATTCGATTATTATGAAGCGAGCGCGTTCATAGTGCAGATGAATTGACCTCGTTGGGATAAGACTCGTGCAAACCTTTGCCCAACCTCGGCACCAGGACGTAGGCTAAAGGAGGAGGCGGAGGGGAGGACGCTCTCCACAACGAACAGTTACAGGTCACTAGGTAAGCGGGGCTCCCCAGAGATGGATGCGTGTGCGTGGCCCCAAGAACTCCTATTCGGTTATGCGCGGCCACCCGGCCGTGATGCTCCAGCAGCCCGGGTGGATACGGATAAGGGGACAACTCCGACATTTTGGCATTGGCGTCCAGGTACGAGTAGGAGGTGCCGGGCACATGATGGGGCATGGTGGGCACGGGCGTCTTTTCGTGCTGAGTCAGCGTGTCGCTGAGGAGCGCGTGGTAGTCCCCGAGGTTGTGCGTCAGATGAAACGGGTAACGGTCCTTCTTGGCGTTCTTGGACTTGCGCCGCGGTCTGTATTTGTAGTCCGGGTGCTCCTTCATGTGCAGGGCGCGGAGGCGCTTGGCTTCGTCGATGAAGGGGCGTTTCTGTAACTCCGACAAAAGTTTCCACTCGCCGCCGAGCCGCTTGCTGATCTCCGAATTGTGCATTTTCGGATTGTCCAGCGCCATCTTCCGTCGCTGGGCTCGCGACCACACCATGAAGGCGTTCATGGGACGCTTGACGTGCTCGTTTAATTTGGACATCGTGTGTCCCTCGTGTCCAGCCGCAGGAGAGCCGCGAGGATTCAAACCCACGGCAGTCCGCGTGTGCGCGCGTCCGGACGCCGGTGTGCGTCTTTTGGCATTTCCAAAAGGAACGCCCGGGAGAGAAGGCGATGCTCACGCGTCCCGAATGAAGCTTTAGACGTCTGTTCGCTGGAGAGAGAACTGGGTTATTAAGTAGAACGAACTTAAGAACCTCCTACAGAGACGTGAGGTGCGGTATGGGCGGCGCGTAAAGGAGGCGCGCGGTAATGAACACCGTTCTGCATAGAAACCTAGTTTCAATGTCCATCCATCCATTATCTTCAGCTTTATCTTCTATTGGGGTCGCGGCGGGGGGGGCGGGGGGGTTCCCCATGCCCATCCAGGGGAGAACGTCTCGGGCGCTGGGCAGATAGACCCAGGACAGGGCTCCAATTCATCGCTGGGCACACACTCACTCACACAGACACACTCTATATGGGGCAATTTTGAGAATTCATTTGACTTGATCCAGGGGGGGGGGGGGGGGGGGGGGGGGGGGGGGGGGGGGGGGGGGGGGGGGGGGGGGGGGGGGGGGGGGGGGGGGGGGGGGGGGGGGGGGGGGGGGGGGGGGGGTTCGAAGCCCCAGCTGGGTGGAGTTTCCATGTTCTCCCCGTGTCTGCGTGGGTTTCCTCCGGGTTCTCCGGTTTCCTCCCACAGTCCAAAAACATGGATCAAGTTAATTGAATTCTCAAAAAATTGCCCCATATAGAGTGTGTCTGTGTGAGTGAGTGTGTGCCCAGCGATGGATTGGCGCCCTGTCCTGGGTCTATCTGCCCAGCGCTCGAGACGTTCTCCCCTGGATGGGCACGGGGAACCCCACCGCGACCCTAATAGAGGATAAGCGGGAGATAATGAATAGATGAATGAATTGACTTGATCCATGTTTTTGGACTGTGGGAGGAAACCGGAGAACCTGGATACGGGGAGAACATGGAAACTCCACCCAGATTGGGATTCGAACCAGGAATGCCTAGCGCAGAGAGGCAAACGTGCTAACCACTAACCACCGTGATGCCCCTGATATGAACAGTCTATGATTTTAGGTTTATTTTAACATTGAGAGATAGAATACAAAAAAAAAAAATCCCGAAAATCACATTGTATAAATCATTCATTATCTTCCACTTAGTCCTCTACTAGAATCACTGTGAGGTTCCCCATGCCCATCCAGAGGAGACCATAAATGTTTCAGGCGCTGGGCAGACACACCCAGGACGGGGCGCTAATTAATGAATAGGCACACAAACTATATGGGGCAATTTAGAGTATTCAATTTACCTTGAATCCATGTTTTTGGACTGTGGGAGGAGCCCGGAGAACCCGGACAGAATGTGGAAACTAAGACTTCAGTTGGACTCGAGAACATTGTAACTGATTGGCTGAGCCGTTTTACACATCTGTCACATTCGTATTAATGCGTGATATGCAATACATTTTTCCCTGTTTTTTTTTTTTTTTTTAATTTTAACTAAACTGCATTCTGTAATTTGGCTATTAGATGGCAGAATATGTTTGTTAGAGAAAACGGAAACCTGTTACTCAGCGATCAGCTTTACAAAAACAGATTTGATTACATCTCGGAGGAACAGATAATTACTGTTTATGCTTTTAATAAAACGCATTTATGACTCAAACCTTTTTTTTATTATTGTGTATTCGTAACCATTTTATAAAAGTCATGGTTGTGTATTAATGTAAATAAATCACAGGAAAGAGGTGTATGTAGTCCATTACGCTTTGTGCCTAATGACACCTTTTTTCCAGTTATTTATTCACAATAATGCGAATGTGAAAATACCAGCGATTGTTTAGAAGTTTTTTTTTGTGTAATCAGGAACTATTCCATGCTTTTCTCATGCCATGGTTTTGTTGCCCAAACTTCTTAAAGATGCTTTTGTAACCATCAACAACTCTCCTTCTGAGGCCACAATAATCTCTTTTGTTCATGTCATGATACCGCTCCATAGACACACATTCAAATTGACTTCAAATCAGATTGTCATCCCATAGATTAACCTAATCTTTACATTCGTCCACCACTGACTGATCAGTAGTATTGGATCATTCACCTATTTAATAAATATCTGACCATGTAATCCAAATAATCCACATCATCTCCATGTTTACTTTAAAAAGTTGGGATTACATGCTGCACATTTGTCTACAGAGCAGGTGATTGTTTTTGGTTTAGCATCAGCGTGTTGCTGAGAGAGGCATTGTTGATGTGAACGAGTAGCGAGGGGATTAAGATAACAACGTGCTTCTGAAAGCTTGGAAAGCTTAAATTACTGCATGCCAGCAGGAGTCTGTCTGTGTCACTGTGTTACTGTGGCAAATGAACCTGATTAAGCCGCTCACCGACAAGCTCACGAGTTCCTTCAAAGGCTTTGTTATGAACAAAGGTGACAGGATGAGTTGTTAATACACTTCTAAATACAGTGGCATCACAATGGTGACTGTGTTTCTTAAGTACCAGGTTTGTTATACACAATCCCAATACGTTTAAAGTATTCATTCATTCATTATCTTCCACTTTATCCCACTTTAGGGTCTCGGTGGGGTTTCCCATGCCCATCTAGGGGAGAATGTCTTGGGAGCTGGGCAGATAGACCCAGGACAGGGCGCCAATCCATCGCTGGGCACACACTCACTCACACACACACACTCTTTATGGGGCAATTTGGAGAATTCAATTGACTTGATCCATGTTTTTGGATTGTGGGAGGAAACCGGAGAACCCAGAGGAAAGCCACGCAGACACGGGGAGAACATGGAAACTCCACCCAGATGGGGATTCCAACCGGGAATCCCTAGCGCTGAGAGGCGAACGTGCTAACCACTAAGCCACCGTGCCGCCACGTTTAAAGTAATAATCTGCTAATAATTACTATTTAAACTAATTTCTGCGTTAAGAAAGTAGGACTGAATATGCTACTCAGCTGTTAGTCCAAGCACGCGTCTTATCTTGGCTTAATTATCGTAATGCAGTGTTTGCCGGTCTCCCAGCTTGCACAATCAGGCCTCTACAGCTGATTCAGATCTCTGCAGCCCAACGTCTGTTCAACCAACCCAAGCAAACTAATGTCACTTTACTACTACTACCTCTCTCTCCATTGGCTCCCTGTAGCAGCTCACATTCAGTACAAGGCACTGGCTCTGGCCTACAGGACAACCTCTAGATCTGCCGCCTCTTACCTTCAATCTATATTTTCAAAATTCACTCCAACTCTTTCACTTCACTCTAGTGATGATTGTTACCTGGTGATTCAACATCACCGTGGCGCTAAATCTCACTCCATATCGTTCACTGCTGCAAAATGGTGGAACGATCCTTCCAACTATGTCCGAAATACAGTCACTTAGTATTTTTAAGAACACAATTTTTTTTTTTTACTCAACACAAATATCTTCCAAAAACACTTGATACAAAATAAATAAATAAATAAATGAAAGCGATGGGATGATCAGGTTCCTCTTTAAATAATGATGTGTGTTCTCTTATTTCGAAGTCGCTTTGGATTAAAGCATCTGCTAAATAACTTAATGTAATGTAAATGTAAGACTCAAATCTGTCTGTAAGGAGGAAGTCACTTAGCATCTTCAACAACTCAACACTCTCTGCAACACTTAATAAATATATTCATTCATTCATTCATTATCTCCCGCTTATCCTCTATTAGGGTCGCGGTGGGGTTCCCCATGCCCATCCAGGGGAGAACATCTCGGGCGCTGGGCAGATAGACCCAGGACAGGGCGCCAATCCATCGCTGGGCACACACTCACTCACACAGACACACTCTAAACGGGGCAATTTTGAGAATTCAATTAACTTAATCCATGTTTTTGGACTGTGGGAGGAAACCGGAGAACCCGGAGGAAACCCACGCAGACACGGGGAAAACATGGAAACTCCACCCAGATGGGGATTCGAACCGGGAATCCCTAGCGCTGAGAGGCGAATGTGCTAACCACTAAGCCACCGTGCCGCCACTTAATAAATATATATATATATAAATATTATAATATTATGTTTTTTATATTATATTATAGATAATGATATATTTATTCATTCATTATCATCCGCTTTATCCTCTATTAGGGTCGGGGTGGGGTTCCCCATGCCCATCCAGGGGAGAACGTCTCGGGCGCTGGGCAGATACACCCAGGACAGAGATCCAATCCATCGCTGGGCACACACTCACTCACACACACACACTCTATATGGGGCAATTTGGAAAATTCAATTGATTTGATCCATGTTTTTGGACTGTGGGAGGAAACCGTAGAACCCGGAGGAAACCCACGCAGACACGGGGAGAACATGGAAATTCCACCCAGATGGGGATTCGAACCGGGAATCCCTAGCGCTGAGAGGCGAACGTGCTAACCACTAAGCCACCGTGCCGCCCTAATTATATATATTTATTATAATTAATTACAAATAATATTTATAAAGGCAAGTTTGGACAATGATCAGGTTTGATAATTCTACAGTGTTGCTGGTTCCTAATTAAATACATTTAATTAAATAAATTTATTTAAATGTAGGGCGACACGTGGCTTAGTGGTTAGAACGTTCGCCTTTCGGCGCTAGGGTATCCCGGTTCAAATCCCAATCTGGGTGGAGTTTCCATGTTCTCCCCGTGTCCACGTGGGTTTCCTCCGGGTTCTCCGGTTTCCTCTCACAGTCCAAAAACATGGATCAAGGCCAATTGAATTCTCCAAAATTGCCCCATATTGAGTGTTTGTGTGTATGAGTATGTGCCCAGCGATGGATTGGCGCCCTGTCCTGGGTGTAACTACCCGAGACATTCTCCCCTGGATGGCATGAGGATAAAGTGGAAGATAATGTATATTTAAATGTAAATAAATTGTGAAGTTCTATCATTTGTAAGTCACTTTGGCTCAAAGCTATCTGACTAAATGTAAATGCATTGTAAAGGTAAGAATCAGAGTCCTTAATAAGCTCCTTTAACCCTGTGCACCAAAACATTAGTCACATTTACAAAATGCTGTCATACGTTACACACTGTGCTCAAGTTTCTGTCTACACACTCGTGCATTACCGCGGTGTAGAGTTGCTGCTTCAGGGTGGCATACCAGAAACCTCAAATCTCAAAAGATTCAGTTATCTATTTTACATTTGCCCTCAAACTTGCACATTAAAATCCCCTTTGTGAAAGTGTCAAGTCACACATTCCTTTGCATGCACACCTTTGAACTGGACACAATGGAATCGAACCCTACGAACATCTACCCCCTTTGTTTACCCATCAAAGAAGAAAAGGGCTGAAGGTTTCAGTTACACTGGCAGGTTGGAATGAATGCAAAGTAAGAGGACGAAGAGCTGAGACTCGATACCTGTTGTGGGTCAAACTGCCATGGTTGGAATCAAGACACCATTTTGTCTTCGGGCTAAAGACATTTACAAAGTCATAACTCAAAACACCAACATTACGGTAAGGACCAAAAACAAAGAAGCTAAATTCAGCCTTAAGCACCATAAACTTCAGAACTGAAACAGTACATGGACGTTCTGTTAGGAGTTAAAACCTGAGGCAGATCTTGTTTTTACTTGTCCACGTGGGTTTCCTCCGGGTTCCTATCACAGTCCAAAGACATGTATTCAAGGTAAATTGAATGCTGTCAATTGATTCATATAGTGTGTTTGTGGGAGTGAGTGTGGCTAGCAATGTATTGGCACCCTGTCCTGGGTGCATCTGCCTAGCACCCGAAATATTTGCCCCTTGAATGGGCATGGGGAACCCCCCCTGCAGCCCCATTAAAGGATAAAGTGGAAGATAATGAATGAAAGAAGTATTAACATGATCAATTACATAAAGATATCCATCCATGATCATCTTCTTTTATCCTCTACTAGGATCACGGGTGGGGGGAGGGTTTCCAATGCCCACCCAGGGGAGAAGGTTTCGAGCCCTGGCCAGATATACCCAGGACAGGGCGCCAATCCATCGCTGGGCACAAACTCTATATGGGGCAATTTGGAGAATTCAATTGACCTTCATGTTTTTGGATTGTGGGAGGAAACCGGAGAACCCTGAGGAAACCCACACGGTCAGGGGAGAACATGGAAACTCCACCCAGATCTCCTTCCTCTTTCTCCTGGTCACAAAGCGATGCCTAATCAAGCCCACGCAGCAACAGAAGCGTCAATCAATACCAATTGGTTGGCAAGAAAATTGTCTGGCATGTAACCATCCAGGCGGCACGGTGGCTTAGTGGTTAGCATGTTCTCCTCTCAGCACTAGGGATTCCCGGTTCGAATCCCCATCTGGGTGGAGTTTCCATGTTCTCCCCGTGTCTGTGTGGGTTTCCTCCCACAGTCAAAAAACATGGATCAAGTCAACTGAATTCTCCAAATTGCCCTATATAAAGCGTGATTGAGTGCCCAGCAATAGATTGGTGCTCCGTCCTGGGTGTGTCTGCCCAGCACCCGAGACGTTCTCCCCTGGATGGGCATGGGGAACCCCACTGCGACCCTAATATAGAATAAAGCGGAAGATAAAGGATGGATGGATGTAACCATCAATGTCCATCCATTCAAAAAGCTGAAGTAACCAATTAGAGGGCAGCATCAGGTCAGGTGAATGGCAACATTTGAAGTAAACTGTATGTGGTACACAAATATACAATAACTTTAATAATTATTTAACAGATGCACAGTAAGTAATAAGAACTTTATATTTATTCAATATTTCTGTTTGACATAAGAAAACATTGAGGACAGAGCCCCCAAACCCCAGTTAGTCACCACCAAGTGGTACAGAACTCTAACCTGGGTTGTATTCCAAAAATGTGGTGGAGAAACTTAACCCAGGAGTGCGTGCTGGATAAAGTTGTCACCAAACCACATTTTTGGAATGACCTGTATTTTTTAGTTGTTTTTTTTATCAACATAATGTCTGATAAATTACAACAAACATGAAGAACATTAAGAAAACTTCAGTCAGAACTGTAAAGGTTACAATCACAATCAGGACATGACCCTTTATACCACAATAATGGATATAAGCCAGCAGTGGTGCACATCCTGGATTTGGTCAGTCACCCGTTTGCATATTGCATCATATCAAACGGGTTGTTTAAAATGATTTAATAACACAAATAATAAATAACGACCCAACGCGAACTATAAAATATCAAAAATAAACATCAGCATAACGAACTGCAGAATCGTGAAGGCTGAGAGGTGTTTTGACCTCAATGACACATTCCCTGCAAAAAAATGAAATGCATGCTTATAAGGCACATAGACAGTTGGTAAGGCATTGGGTGAGGGAGGGGGGTTCTGCAGGGCTACCTCCTCTGGCAGGTGTTACAGGAGCTCTGTCTTATTGAGCAGATGTCTGTGAGGTTGCACATCTCTACTTTAATGACAGATCTCACACGGGGACCAAATTTACGATGCAGATTTTGTTTTTGACATGTTTAACCCACTAAGAAAAAAAAACATCACTTATGATGTTCTATACATCCATCTATTATGGTATATCCATAGTTTGGTATGGAAAAATATAATAATAATAATAATATCTGTTTATAAAAATTATATCTGTGCATTTAAAAAGGAATAAACATATGTATTGCAAACATACACTTTAACAACAGGTGCTTAAAGTTTTTGCGTAGGACTGAATTTAAGGGATATCATCTTCAGAGAAACCCTTCATTGGATATTGGATCCGTACAGCACCATCGAACTAAAGAATGACCCAAGTCCCAACTAATGGACTGACGGCCATTAATGCAATACTAATAAACAGTGGAGTGATGGTTCCAATAAAGGTAAAATTACTACTTTAGGTAAAGTCCTACTTTATTTGTGCACTAGGTTGGATTTTCTGTAGATCACCAGTTCCCAGTCACTGTATAAATAGGGTTAAATTTAAGGCTTTACAGTCTTAGTGCACAGAATGACGAGCATCAGTGTTCGGTCACAGTCGAATACTGCTAAACGTACATCCAAAGGAAGGCATATATATAACTGATGTATGTAGAGGTTGAGCTGTAGTGATGTCAGAGTGCAGTCTCGAAGATAACCAGGTTAGCTTCTCTGCTGGGGGTCAGTCCACTGGGGTTGGCCTGACTGCGATTCATATAGGCCTGGAGGCAGAGGAGAAAGTGTGCATTAAGAATGCAATTCTGAATCTCTATCAAGCTTTAAAAGTCATTTTTAAATTTGCGGTAAATGAATTCCCTCTAGATAAAGGTGTAGATCTCAAGCTTGGTGGTGTTGGATTGGTGATCTGGTATAGTCTCTGCTGGCATTTTACCTCTTTACCCAGCTCTATTATTAGTGGAGGGTGTGGCACAGAAATTATGCTATTCCAGGGAATCCTCTCAGCTAAGTAGTCTGCAGTATCTGCCCCTTTTGGTTCTGCTGGAGTCACATGCTGCCCAGCGGCAATCAAACTCTGTATTGCTTTATTAGCACTAAATGCTTCTCTCGTCTGTTTCTTTTGAGGTGTTGCCAATTTTCTGGAGGTGTTGTCAGCTCTTCACCCATGTCTCGGTGGAGCACTGCGGCTACGACAATTACTGGATGGAATCTGGATTTATATCGAACTGGTAGTCCTGCAGGATGCCCTCAATGGACTTATAGTTTTCAAATTGTTATCCATCCATTATCTTTCGCTTTATCCTCTATTAGGGTCGCGGGGGGGGGGGGATGGTTTTCACATGCCTATCCAAGGGAGAACGTCTCGGGTGTTGGGCAGATACATCCTGGACACCCATCTATCGCTGGGCACACACTCACTCATACAAACACACTATATAATGGGGCAATTTGGAGAACTCAATTGACTTGATCCATGTTTTTGGACTGTGGGAGGAAACCAGAGAACCCAGAGGAAACCCACACGGGGAGAACGTGGAGAACGTGGAAACTCCACCCAGATGGGGATTCGAACCAGGAATCCCTAGTGCTGAGAGGAGAACGTGCTAACCACTAAGCTACCATGCCGCCCTTCCAATTGTTATAGTTTTTCTAATTGTTAAATATGGTCACCTGATCACTACACAATCTGTACATGACTGTCCTACACTGTTGATGCTGCCCGGCCACTCAAGGAGGATGAGTCCCTCACTGAGCCTTGGTCCTTCCAAGGTTTCTTCTTTATTAAAAAGGGGTTCAGGCTTTTAACATTGTACATTTTACTATTGTAAATAAGCTCTAGATAAATAAACTACATGAATACTAATAGATTTAGCAGGAAATTTCGCAGCCAGTAGCAAAAACCATTCAAGTCTAGAGAGAATGTGTTATTTTTTTAAGTCCTTATCACGAGATAACAAAACTTATCTTGTGATCACGATTTATTTTTTAAGGACTGGGGAACTGGCAGGACGGTTCAACACAGAATTATTATAATAATAAAAATTGTACAAATAATAATGAAAATGATACAAATGCAATTAGGCCTATCAAACAGAATGCATGTCATTAATTAAACAGCAAGATACCAAATATAAAGTCAGCAACAGCTGCGGCCAAAAAAAAAAAAAAAAAAAAAACCCTGCTTTTATTTCATACTTTTAGCGAAAAACAGAGGCAAAGGTTGAATTAGTGAGCACAACATATCAGAGGACAAGAAAAAG
Source organism: Corydoras maculifer (assembly GCA_019802435.1). Classification (NCBI taxonomy): domain Eukaryota; kingdom Metazoa; phylum Chordata; class Actinopteri; order Siluriformes; family Callichthyidae; genus Corydoras; species Corydoras maculifer. The sequence goes on from JAFMOD010000625.1 coordinate 374,464, forward strand.
TCCCCTGAACACAAAGAACACGGAAAACAATTGGCTACAATATCAGATATACTGCCAATTGAACCTGCATTCATAAAGCACAAAGGCAGAGTGGTGCCATATCAGATGGTGTGCGTTTGAAAGACCGGTGGTTATCCCCACAGGGCCTGCTCTGTGAATGAGCTCAGCAGTGTAGGAGGCACGAAGGAACCTAATCCAGTAAGTGAAGGAGGAGCAAACGGCCCCCAACACAATATCTTCTACATCAGCCTTTGACTGGGGAGCCAGAAACTGATACACCTTGCAGACACAATGGCCGTGGTTCTTTAAAAGAGTGGGCTTTGAGTGGGTTGGTCCCAGGTGCAGAGTGGACACACTGACTGAGTACTAATTTCTCGGGAAATTTCAAACAATTATACTCGTAAAATGTGGCTTCACTTTGAGGAAGGTCGTTTCCATCATGACTTTCTCTTACTTGTAATAAACACAGTCTGAAGTAGAGAAGGTTAAAATGGCCCACAGTTTCAATAATAGACTAACCTTCATGAGTAAAGAGATTAGAATGACTCTATTCATTAAAACCCTGATATTTTAAAACAGTCCATATGTCGGGATGCATGCAGCTTGCTTTCATGTCTGTGTACCTGATTGGCCAGCTGTTTTAAGGAAGCTGCCTCGGCCTTTCCAGTCTGTTGCACCATTTTGTAGAAGATTCCCTCTTGGTTCTGGAGCAGCACGTGAGGTTCATCATACTCATGGATCTTGCCTGCATCAAGGACCTGAAATAAAGGGGTCTCATGTCAAAGACTGGACTAATGTACTGGTAACATGTCATATAAAACACCAGTATATTAAATGCCAGATAGATACGTAGTGTTGGGGGGGGGGAGGTATTGTGGTCATAAAAAAAATAATCAAATAAAAAAAAAATCAGAATCTGATCTGCAGACAGACATTCAAAACTTGATCAGCAGATGTGTCAGCGGTGGATAAGTCAGTAAGCTCACTAACGTCAATAAGAACCTGGTCAGTCAGGTAAACAGTAATTACAGCATACTGTGATTTACTGTGAGTCAATGCGCCACACGGCTGAGATTAAATGCTGAGTAATGAATAAATGTGACATCAGAACTGGATAATGTCAGAATAAGTACATTCATCATTCAGAGCAATTTATGTATAAAGTAAGGAAATTAAATTTAGCGAAAGATTATCAATATATGACAGTGACCATAAACGATTAAAACCATAACACATCACATAAGGCAGAATAACCATTTGCACAAGATCTGAAAACTTGAGATGAGCGATTGTCATAATCATGGCAACCGCTGTTTATGAGGAATAATAGTAGACATGGTAACTGCTTTTTAAGAGGGGATTATAGTAGTTGTGGCAACCAATGTTAATGAGGGAGTATAGTAGTTGTGGCAACCGATGTTCATGAGGGATATGACAGTCATAGCAACCACTGTTGAGGGACTATGGTAGTCATGACAACCAATGTTCAGGAAGGATTATAGAAGTTGTGGCAACCACAGTTCATGAGGGATTATAATAGTTGTGGCAAACACTATTCATGATGAGGTATTCTAGAAGTCATGGCAACCGCTGTTCATGAAGGATTATTACAGTTGTGGCAACCTCTGTTCATGAGGGATTACAGTAGTCTTGGCAATTGTTGTTCATGAGGGATTTTAGTAGTAGTGGCATCCACAATATCTATGGGATTATAGTAGTTGTGGCATTCACAGTATATCAGGGATTATAGTAGTGGTGGCAACCGATGTCCTGGGTGTGCGTGTGTGTGTGTGTGTATTTTAGTAGTAGTGGCATCCACAATATCTATGGGATTATAGTAGTTGTGGGATTCACAGTGTATGAGGGATTACAGTAGTGGTGACAACTGTTGTTTATAAGAAATTATTGTAGTCTAGGAAACTGCTGTTTATGAGAGACTATAGTAGTCATGGCAACCAGCGTGATTAATTAAATTCTTAAACATGACACTACATTAGCCGGTGGGGTGTCAGTTAAAGGTAAAGATGGATCTGCTCTACACCACTCACCAGTATGCGGTCACTGTCAATTATAGTGTTGAGTCTGTGAGCTATGGTGAGGACTGTACACTCTTTAAACTTCTCCCGAATGGTTTTCTGGATGAGTTCATCCGTTCTGTGACATACATAAACAGTGTTAAGATTAGTGACAGCAAACGTGGATTAACAGAATTCCATCCATCATTACTCTGCACTGAAGTGGCTGACCAATAAAGATCACACCTAGAGACAGGCATCCGCAAGATCATAAAGGAACCAACACTAATGTTAATGTTTACAATGACAACGGCATTTACATTTAGCAGACACTTTTATACAAAGTGATTCAGAAATGAAAAAACAACACAAGTCAGTAGTTAAGGAGAAACCAGCTACACTGTAGTACAAGACTGATCATTATCCATCCATTATCTTCCACTTTATCCTCTACTAGGGGCGCGGGGGGGTTCCCCATGCCCATCCAGGGGAGAACGTTCCGGGCGCTGGGCAGATACACCCAGGACAGGGCGCTCAATGATGGGCGCAATCTACCATTGGGCACTCACTCATACACAGACATGCACACAAACACTCTATACAAGGCAAATATTTTTAAATTTTATTTTTTTGGAGAACTCAATTGACTTGATCCATGTTTTTGGACTGTGGACACGGTGGAAACCGGAGAACCCGGAGGAAATCCACGTAGACACAGGGAGAACATGGAAACTCCACCCAGATTGGGATTCGAACCAGGAATCCCTAGTGCTGCCCAGGACCAATTCAGACTCAACAAAAAACCTAATTCAGCTCAGTACACTCTCTCACCTTGGGTCAACATTAGCTGTAGCTTCATCAATAATAAGAACCCGGTTCCTCCTCAGAACAGCTCGGGCCAGACACACCAGTTGCCTCTGACCTACGCTGAAGTTAGAACCAGATTCGGCCAGAACCGTCTCCAACTTATGGGGTAACTCCTCCACCACAGACTTCAGCTGGACCTACATTCTCACACAGACATTTAATGTAAACATAATAACCTTAATGCTTCAGCCCTTCTTGTGAAATTGTTCTGCATCACAGATTAAAACCGCAGTAACATTTGAAATACCTCCTCTAGAGCATTCCACAGATCGTCATCCGAATGCTGTGTGAACGGATCCAGATTTTTCCGCATTGTGCCTGTAAATAATACTGGATCCTGTGGTATGATGGACATCTTCTGTCGGAGATCATGGAGCCCGAGTTCCGAGGTTAACACGCCATCAACATAGATCTTCCCCTCTGGTTCTGCTAAGCGGAAGAGTGCTGATATCAGAGAACTCTTTCCTGCCCCAGTTCTACCAACGATGCCAACCTGTACGTACCAAAAAAAGAAAAGATGTTTTGATTCTGATGTTTACTACTGATCAATACACACCACACTCCACCAGTGTATGATTTTGCACGAGATTCTGATGTACAATTACCTTTTCCTTTGCTCTAAAGATGGCCGACATGTTTCTAAGTACCACTGGTCCATCAGAACTGTAGGAGAAGTTCACATGGTCGAATTTGATAAGCCCCTCCCTTGGCCAGTCTGGAGGAGGTCGCTTGTGTGTTTCCCATGGTGCTTCATTCTCCAGCTCGGTGTATTCCACCACCCTTTCTACTGACGTCATCTACATCCACACACACACACACACACACACACGTAGGTGATGATTAGTCCATGAAATAGTCTTCCACTCAAATGCTGCTAATCCGTATGATCTTACCAAGTTCTCCACCTCAGCACTCTGTCTGACCCCCCACTGGAACATGCCCATTAAAGTGACTGCATAGGACAAGGCCAGTCCCACTGCACCTGCTTCTAAACCTGGAGAAAAAAGCAGATGGCAATCAGAACTATAAACATGAAAAACATCCAATCAGGTGAACTTGATGACAAAAAAAAAAAAAAAAAAAAAAACC
>JAFMOD010000625.1:386856-424103 GCA_019802435.1 Corydoras maculifer
GTGTGTATACTAATAGGTCATTAATAGCACATATGTTTACAGAGATTTTAAAAAGAGGGACCATTCTGCACCTGAATGCAGGTCTTGATGGGCATCAAATGACTTCTGGAACCTTTCCTCAGCCTTGAAAGCACGAATAGTCCAAAGGCCTTGCAGGGTGGATGACAAATGAGAGAACACAGGGCTTCGAGCTACAAGTTTAAACAAACCGTTTGCATGAATTATTGAAAATTCCCCTTAGAGCAAGAGTTGCGTCAAAAACTGGAGTTGTTATGGGAGGATTATATCCACAAGCTACTACTTTGCAACGCATTTGTACTTTGTGCAAATAAGTGTATTCTGATTACTAAAGGTAAACAATTAAATAATACAAATCTGTGAAGTGCAACGGTATGTGAAGCTACAGGAAAATCAGAGCAATGGGATAGCAATCAGGTTCATCAGACTGGAAAAATGTATCAAACCATCTTAAAAGAGTTCTTATAGCTCTCCAGGTCAAAAAAGGAACCCAATAAAGGAACATTTACACAACTGAAGACCTATAATATCAACTAATGTTAAAGTTCAAGAGTCCACCAACAGGAGAACGCTGAACATTGGAAAAAGGAAGGTATTGCTTCTCAAAAAGAACATTGGTGTCAAAGTTTGCTAAAAATAGATCAAAAGGTTACAACATTGTTGTTTCATGGACAATTTGGTTTATATGAGAATAGTTCTGGGGGGGCAGCATGGTGGCTTAGTGGTTAGCATGTTCTCATCTCAGCACTAGGGATTCCTGGTTCCAATCCCAATCTGGAGTTTCCATGTTCTTCCTGTGTCCACATGGGTTTCCTCTGGATAAAGTCAATTGAATTCTTCAAATTGCCCCATATAGAGTGTGTTTGTGTGAGTGAGTGTGTGCCCAGTGATAGGTTGGCACCCTGTAACGGGTGCATCAGCCACCCACCCCTGGATGGGCTTGGTGAACCCCCTGCGAGCCTAATAGAGAATAAAGCGGAAGATAATGGATGGATGGAGAATAGTTCTGCTTGGTGGAAAAAAAAATCCTGTATCCCAGCAAAACCACACCTGTAATACATGGTGGTGGTAGTATCATGATTTAGGTCTTATGGAACAAAGCTATCCCACTGTAAACTGAAAGCAAAATGACATATGATTTGGCCACCTACTAATTTACAATATTGATTCATTTACCTCAGTCAATATTAAGTAAATCTAATACTTTTATATAACTTGTCTAATTGGGTTATCTTTACTTTTGTAAAGATAACCCATCTTTACTTTTGTAAAGATGTACTTTTAGTACATTGTTCACATGTCTGGTTAGGTTTTACCCTGAATTTATGCAGAAGTACATTCATTCATTCATTCATTATATTCCGCTTTATCCTCTATTAGGGTCGCGGTGGGGTTCCCCATGCCCATCCAGGGGAGAACGTCTCGGGCGCTGGGCAGATACACCCAGGACAGGGCGCCAATCCATCGCTGGGCATACACTCACTCACTCAAACACACTCTATATGGGGCAATTTGGAGAACTCAATTGACTTGATCCATGTTTTTGGACTGTGGGAGGAAACCGGAGAACCCGGAGGAAACCCACGCAGACACGGGGAGAACATGGAAACTCCACCCAGATGGGGATTGGAACCGGGAATCCCTAGCGCTAAGAGGCGAACGTGCTAACCACTAAGCCACCGTGCCGCCTGCAGAAGTACAAAAAAATATAAATATATAACAAAGCACCAACTACACTCAACAAATCAGTAAGAGAACACTCACTAGTTGATTCGAGTCGTTTGATATCACGTGAAGTCTGGAGGAAGTAGCGCCGCAGGAACAAGAAGAGAATCAGAAGGGGCAGCACAGGGATCAGAATCCAGGGAATGACTGAAGAAGCCACAGCAATGACGCCCACGATTTGCAAAAACACCTACAGGAAGATAAGCAGAAGCTCTTTGTCATGGTGGCCAAGCGTTGGGTTGTTGAAGAGCATGTTAAACTGCTCAGTGTATATCTTTCACCCACAGCTCCCTCAGCTGCCCCATACATCATTTTTCCCATGACTTGGCACTTTTGACCTTTTGAGGAGCTTAATTATTGTTGTACGATGTATACTGTGTATGCGGGGTATAATGACAAAGGCTTTCTATTCTATTCTACATGACACATTACATGCATGCACCACCACACACATGGCAACCTACATTATATGCACACCAGCATTGGGATGCATAGTTTTGGATGCATCCCATTGCTTTCTACCTAAAGGGCGGTTGACGGCGTTGAGGTCAGGGCCCTATTGGACCCTCAGATAGGCTATATGTTAATATCTTAATATATTTTGTATTTCTGGAGGAATTCTGGTCCATTATTAATGACAATGTTGCCTTAGTTCGTTGTGGTTTGTGGGCATGCAGTAAATTGTTATAACTGGGTTGAGAGATCTGGATTTTGATTGGATCATGTTGTTTGAATAGCATTCCTTGGATCACTGTTCAGTTAAATGACCCAGTTTCGTTAAGCTTACACATTTGACTTTAGGAAACTTTAGCTTTTATAGTTAACTTAGTGTGTTGACTGCGAGGTATTTAGGTCCTGTGACTGCAAAACATCCAAATCATCACTCCTCCACCACTGTGCTTAACGATTGGTATTCTTCATTTAGCTGACACAGTGATTTGCAGTTACGCATAGCAGTCAGAATAGCTTACACATGCACAAAAAATTCTAGTCACCCTGCACTCTTACAAAAGCATATACACAAACCTGAAGATACACACAGAACCATGTACACACAACCTCCTCACATCCTACATTCTCATTAGGGCTGCAACTAACGATTATTTTGATAATCTAATAATCGGTCGATTATTTTTTTTAAATTAATCAATGAATCGGATTAAAAAAACTATTTAATAAATGTCTATTAAATAGGTCAATAAATGTCTGGTCTTGTTTACAGTATAGCATTGTATAGTCAGCATTGTGTGTAAACAAATATTAAGGAGCTCTAATATGTTACCTGTCCTACGTCACTCCCATAGAGTGCAGTGTCTTTACTCATTTGGTCAGAAAATAAAAACGTGAAGCTTGATCATTAATTAGCACCATTGTGTTTAATTTGTATGTATTTGTAAAGCACATTTAAACACTGCTTAAACTAATTAAACGAAAATAAAAAGTAACACACGTTCTCCATCACTGTCATTATCCAGTTAACAACCAAAAACAGCATGAAGCGGCTCTGCTGATATGTGCTATGGTAGGATGTTTTGATATGGTAGGAAAATCTGACCGATATAGCTTTAAAAAAATGTTTTTTTTTATGTCGCGACATTTTTTCTGCGTCGGTCATGTTTCATTTGTAAAGTTTATTTAACTTCGTTAAACTTGTTTCGCAGATTCCACCTACGCTCCGCCTCGTTCTGTTCAACCCGCAATTATTATTTTTTTCAGCACTGCAGGTGATGTAAGCAGTTACGACAATACGAGTAATGCGTGCAACACAAAAGTTGTGCAACACAACGAATCAATAATCAAATTCATTGTCAAAACTTTTCATAATCGATTTTTATCGACGTTATCGATTCGTTGTAGCAGCCCTAATTCTCATAGACCATATACAGAAACCCCATTTACATACGTACACCCTTCACACACCTGGATGAAGTCCACAAATGTCCATGGTAGAAGTGAGTCTACTTGTCCTATGTCTTTAGAAAAGCGATTGAGAATTCGTCCTGCCAAAAAAAACCAGAAAATCCTCTTACACATCAGGTTTCAACAACCTGGAACAGTGACTCTGCACAATGTTTAGTCAAACGTTTGAAACCTGTAAGCCAGGTGTTACAAAGGACAATCATCCAGTTAGTAAATACTTAACATCAAACAACGGTCACTATAATCATCAAAAACAATCAGCAGTTATTCAGTTTTAACAAAGGACGTAATTACATTTCATGCTTTAGAACATGAGTGAGAAAGAGCCATCTGTGCACATCAGACCTCAGATACTGATGATATCAATCCATCTTTTACTCACTAACATTAAACTGACCGGTAAATACGATGTCTTCTGTAAATAATGACATCATTCTGAAAACGAGTAACCAATCATAAGGTTGCATAGAGTATTTAAGGCTGATGAGACGAACTTGAGTTTCATGAGATGCTTTTAAGGTTGATCTGTGATAAAACAACAACAACCGAGGACGTGGTTTTAAAAATAATGCCTTAATCTTGACAACAACTGCATTTACATGCCTTTCCATACCTTTTCACACAGGTAAAAAATAAAAAAGCCTTATTAATCCCCTCCCGGCGGCACGGTGGCTTAGTGGTTAGCATGTTCGCCTCTCAGTGCTGGGGATCCAGGTTCCTTCTACAGTCCAAAAACACTGATTCAAGATGAATTGATTTCTCTGAAATGCCCTTATGTAGTGTGTGCCCAGCAATGTTATGGCTGTATCTGCTCAGCCTCCAAAATGTTCTCCCCTGGATGAGCTCCCCTTGACACTAGCATAGGATTAAGCGGAAAATGATGGATGTGCATCTTCACACAAAGCCTATAAAACAATTATTTATATTGGATGACAAAAAGAATAGTTCAAAATTCATATTTGACGCATGTTAATACAATAATACATCCATCCATTCATTACCTTCTGGTTTATCCTCTACTAGGGTCGCGGGGGGGCGCTGAGAATGTTTAGGGCGCTGGGCAGATACACACAAGATAGGGCACCAATCTTTCGCTGGGCACACACTTACTTACACAGAAACACTCTATATGGGGCAATTTGGAGAATTCAGGTGACCTTGATCCATGTTTTTGGACTGTGGGAGGAAACCGGAGAACCCGGTGGAAACCCACGTGGACACAGGAAGAACATGAAAACTCCACCCAGATTGGGATTTAAACTGGGAATCCTTAGTGCTGAGAGGCAAACGTGTTAACCACTAAGCCACCGTGCCACCCTACAATAATACAATGGCAGCCAAATGTCATCCAGCTGTGTCGCAATATACCCTCAAACACACTAAATAATGCAACAGCACATATACATCCCCTGTATTATATTTAGATGCAACTCTTCTGACAATTTACAGACACAGGGTTTATTTGATATTTTATGACATTGCAAGACCTTTGACATTGGTCCTGTTGTAATTAAAATAGCCATGTGAAATACCTTCCCAGTTGAATTGTGACTTTATTGGTCACTGGAGTGAGAGGCAGACATTAAATATCATCAAATTTTTGCATATATAGTGCTTAAGTAAGCTGTTAAGTCTTGCAACTAGTTTATTGAAAGCTTTAATGAGATTTTTAGGAACATGAAGTACGACGGTAACTCTGCTGCCCTCCTGTGGCCAACTAGGCGAACAGCAGACATTTATTACATTTCCATTAGGTCATTTAGCAGACGCTTTAATCCAAAGCGACTTACAAGGTGAGCACAGGGTTAATCACAACATCCGTGGAGCAATGAGGGTTAAGTCAGGTAACGTCAGGGGACCTGGGATTTGAACCCCTAACCTTCAGATTGATAGCCTGAACACTGAGCTACCACCCCCATTTTATGAAGCGAACAGATAATATTCTGTTAATGTTATGCACCTACCTATTGGGTTGATGTCGAAGAATCTCACTGGAGTCCTGAGGATGGCGTTGAACATGCGGTCGTGAAGCGTCTGTGCAGAACGCACTAAAGCATTAAACATGATCAGGCAGCGCAAGAAGCCGAACAGCAGAGTGGCTGCTGTCAAACCTGACGAGAAAGCAAAGAATCACAAGCTAATTAAACTTCAGCCTCCTAGACAAAACAAGAACATCCATCAGCCTAAAGAATGTGGACCCCTCATTGTTTTAACTACACAAGCCGCAAATCTCAACGCAAAAGCATGTTATTTAATTTTAATGGATTATGTCCTCTGTAGGGCGAGACGGTGGCTTAGTGGTTAGCATGTTTTTCTCTTAGTGCTGGGGATCCCGGTTCGAATCCCAGTCTGGGTGGAGTTTCCATGTTCTCCCCGTGTCCCCGTGAGTTTCCTCTGGGTTTTCCGGTTTCCTCCCAGTCCAAAAACATGGATCAAGGTCAATTGATTTCTCCAGAAATTGCCCCATATAGTGAGTGTGAGCGAGTGTGTGCCCAGTGATGAGTTGGCGCCCTGTCCTGGGTGTAGAGGATAAAGCATAAGATAATGGATGGATGGATTATGTTCCTGTAGGGCAACACGTTGGTTTAGTGGTTAGCATGTTCGCCTCTCAGCACTAGGAATTCCTAAGTTGAATCCCAATCTGGGAGGAGTTTTCATGTCTTTCCCGTGTCCTCGTGGGATTTTTTCCAGGTTCCAGGTTGCCCATTTTCCAAAAACATGGATCAAGGTCAATTGTATTCTCCAAATTGCCCCATATAGAGTGTGTGTGTGAGTGAGTGTGCCCAGTGATAGATTGGCATCCTATCCTGGATGTATCTGCCTCGCGCCCGAAACATTCTCCTCTTGATGGGCATGTGGAACCCCCCCCCCTCGACTCTTGTAGAGGATAAAGTGGAAGATAATAGATGGATTATGTTTCTGTAGATATAAACAGTCATGTGGGGGAAAAGCATTTGTGCCATAAATCACGTGTTGTAGCTTATAGCTAGCTCTTCATGTCTCTTCTTTATCTTAATTTACTTAAGATCTGGAACTGTTCTAAAAGTTCTAAATTATACATTTCACTAGAAGGTGGATGTTAAATAGTTTAAGAGATGACCTCATAAACCATCTCAAATAAGCAGCGACAATTGGCTCCTAGAGTTCCCAGCTTATGCTGGCGCTGTCTTACTTGATGTGGATGCCACTCAGTGGTACAGAACAGCAACAGTCACATGTTCAGGTTTTGGTTTTGTGGTAGTCAAACAGATTAGTGTTTGAAGTGTGGATTTTAGTAATGCTCATTATATTCACTCATTAAATAGGAGGGGATTATTTATTCAATTATATTTTATCCTCTGCTTAATCGTTTATTAAGGTCGTGGGGGGGTTGCCCCTGCCCATCCAGCAAATAATGTTTTGGGCGCTAAGCAGATACACCCAGGACAGGGCGGCCACACTCATACAGAATTTGTACAGAAACACACTATACTTTACAGCAATTTAAAGCTGTTCATTTACCTTGAATCCATGTTTTTGGACTGTGGGAGAAAACAGGAGAACGTTTTATTTCCCCATGTCCATCCCGGGGAGAACATTTTGGGCACTGGGCAGATACACCCAGGACAGGGCGCCAATCTATCGCTGGGTTTTTGGAGAATTCAATTGACTTGATCCATGTTTTTGGACTGTGGGAGGAAACCGGAGAACCCGAAGGAAACTCACGCGGACACAGGGAGAACTTGGAAACTCCACCCAGATTGGGATTCGAACAGGGAATCCCTAGTGCTGAGGGGCGAACGTGCTTATCAGACCTTATCTCTGTTTACATTTTTGTAAATAGGTGTGTGTGCATGTGTTATACCTGAATAGATACCCAAGAAGAAATCAAGGGAAAGTTCCTGGGTGACGTTGCTGTTGGTGAGGTTTTGGTTTACCACGGTTTGGTTCAGCTTCTCCTGTTCTGAAGCCCTGTAGATTCCCAGCAAAATAGCCAGATCACAGTTTATATCATTTTTAAAACAAACTATTAAGATACAATTGTATGCGAAAAGAGTACGAAAGATTTTCACATTAAACATCATTCATTCATTCATTATCTCCCGCTTTATCCTCTATTAGGGTCGCAATGGGGTTCCCCATGCCCATCCAGGGGAGAACGTCTCGGGCGCTGGGCAGATACACCCAGGACAGGGCGCCAATCTATTGCTGGGCACACACTCACTCACACAGACACACTCTATATGGGGCAATTTTGAGAATTCACATTAAACATCAGATATCTCAAATTCCACTTTTATTAACTTTTCTAATTCTCTCATGTTGGTGGTAACTTTATGGGAATTATTGTGGCCTCCTTAAAATTCTCCTAAAGGAGTCTATAAAGATTAATACAACTAAGGATGATACTCACCAGTACGCAAGCCACCAGTCTTGAAGAATATAAGATGTCTGGTAATTAAAAAAGTATAATCTCAGTAAACATTACATATTGATGCATTTGTAGTATGTTAGTTATGCAGAATGGAGCAGAATGGGACACCTGGGCAAGAAGGTTGAGCAGAATGAGGCCTATCATCACGATTAGGTTCACTCCGGCAAGGAAATATTTGATATACAAGCGGATGCTGATGGTTCCTTCAATGCGGTTCTCCTCAATCACAGTCTGTACTGGTTCTGCCTGAGAAAGAGTTTGAGAGTGAAGATACTTTACATGGGTGGCACAGTGGTTTAGTGGTTTGCATGTTCTCCTCTCAGCGCTAGGGATACCCGGCTCGAATCCCAATCTGGGTGGAGTTTCCATGTTCTCCCCGTGTCTGCGTGGGTTTCCTCCAGGTTCTCCGGTTTCCTCCAACAGTCCAAAAACAAGGATCAAGGTCAATTGAGTTCTCCAAATTGCCCCATATAGAGTGTGTCGGTGTGAGTGAGTGTGTGCCCAGTGATAGATTGGCGCCCTGTCCTGGGTGTATCTGCCCAGTGCCTGAAATGTTCTCCCTTGGATGGGCATGGGGAACCCCTCTTGCGACCCTAGTACAGGATAAAGCGGAAATAATGGATGGATGGATACGTTACATAAACAAAAAGATAAGTATACAAAATATACAGCAGTGGAAGGGGATTACATGTAAATATATTTAAGGTATTTAAGCACTACTTATTTCTGGGTTTTCTGAAGTGATGGTTGTTGTGTTGCAGGTTATTTAACAGAAATACCACACAAATAATTAGCTTATTTTAGTTGGAAAATACATATATTATTTACATCACTCTGCAATATCTGTCATCTTTAAAGGGAATAGCTCCACACACTAATCTCCCTCCTGTTGTGTTTACATACATTTGAATCTAATGCATTTTGCTTGTTTAGACAAACTCCAGAAATGTTACCTACTTAATATTATGAAATTGGTAGTTCAGGTCCTTAAATCTAATTGGCTGAGGCCTTTGTCCAGTCATTACATTACTGACAATAACACCTCACCTCAACGACTAATCTACAATACATTCTTTTTCTAATGTTTTGTTTTTTTATAAACTGTGTTCTGTAATTTGGCCACTAAATGGCAGTATTTGATTGGTAAAGAAACCGGAAACCTGTTACTGTGGGTCAGAGTTCAGAGTGTATTACATAGTGGAAAACCAGTTTATAAGCGATTTTGCTTACAATAAATGCCTTTATGAATCAAACCAGTATTTTTTTATTATTGTGTCTTATTATTGTGAAACTGTATTATAAAAGCAATGTCACACTAGGTTGTGTATTACTGTGAATAATTCAAGGTGTAACGGCACTCCGCTACTACATGCCTTATTGCTTTTATGAAACTGTTACGAATACACTATAATATAAAAAAACGCTTTGATTCATAAATGCATTCCTTAAAAGCTAAATCTTTAATAAACTGGGCTTTCATGACGTGATCTAGTCCAGTTTTTAAAGCAAATACTAATCACTGAGTAACAGGATTTTGATTTCTGAAATACTGCCATCTAATGGCCAAATTACAGAACACAATTTATAAAAAACAGCCGCAAGGGGCTTAGTGTTCATTGGGAATCGGTTTGCTGTTTATAATAATCTGTATTTTATGACCTAAAACAATGCCTGTAAATCACACAATGGCTGGACAAACGGCTCAGCCAATCAGATTTAAGGACCAAAACTACCAGTGTTGGAAAAATTTACCCCATGGACAGTCGGTTCGGTTTTATGAAGCAACAACATGCTTCATCATAAGTAGAAGCAGAGGACGGTGCAGACTTACGGGCAGATGTTCCACATCATCTGTAACAGACAAGATCGATGAGCTCACTGACAGAGTTGAGTTTTGAGACAGGGTTCTTCTGCGCGTCAACTCCAAGACTCCTCCTGCTTGATCCTCATCCTCATCTTTCTGTAAAAGAGATGTGAAATCCACACCGGAACGCAGGAGTTCTGTATATGTGCCTCGTGCCACCATGTTACCCTGAGAGACAGACAGAGAGACACATTTGTGCTATGAACAGAGATGAACAGAGATCTTGAAAATGCTTTGGTGAATTTAATAAATTTTGAGCTGCAAAAATTACGATCAAATTATATAATAATTATTCACAAACTGGTTAATTAATGCAGGGCGGAACTATGTGGTACATAAAAGATGTTGTTGCTCCCACTTCAAGACTTGGGCTGATGAGAAATTCATGTAAACAATGACACGGAGTCTTAATTTCCAAGACCAAGGAGTGTTACTAACAAGAACTAATACCTGGATTTAAAAAGATACATTGGTTACATCATATCATATCCATCCATCCATCCATCCATTATCTTCCGCTTTATCCTCTACTAGGATTGCGATGGGGTTCCTCATGCCCATCCAGGGGAGAACGTTTCGGGCGCTGGATGGGGCAATTTGGAGAATTCAATTGACCTTGATACATGTTTTTGGACTGTGGGAGGACACCGGAGAACCCGGAGGAAACTCACACGGACACGGGGAGAACTCCACCCAGATTGGGATTCAAACCCGGAATCCCTCGTGCTGCCCGTTCCGCCCTTGTTGCGTCATATCATCAGTAAAAATCAGTTAAAGATCTGCTGGTGGGACCACCAGGGAAAATTTTCTATTAAAAGTGAGTTGCTGAAAATTTCTTTAGCACTCACCTGGAACCATTACTATGGCAACTGTTATCTGAAGATGTCAGCTGACTATTGCTAAACAGGATTGTGACATGTACCAGTGTGTATGTGCTTGTACATATACACAGAACTCTAGTACAAATCAGTACAACCCACCTCTTTTAAAACCAGTATATGATCAGCTGATTTTAGGTACTGAAGCTGGTGGGTCACCAGGATCCGGGGTTTCTTCCTCAAAAAGCCACAGATACACCTGCACATTAAACAAATCACAGCTCAGAAAACCGAACCAAAGTTCACGTACAGCAAACAAAATGAAAACCTTGAAAGCATTCCAGATCCCTTTTTAAAAAAAATAAAAATATAAGTTTTACAGTGAAGCGGCACGGTGGCTTAGTGGTTAGCACGTTCGCCTCTCAGCGCTAGGGATTCCCGGTTCGAATCCCAATCTGGGTGGAGTTTCCATGTTCGCCCCGTGTCTGCGTGGGTTTCCTCCGGGTTCTCTGGTTTACTCCCACAGTCCAAAAACATGGATCAAGTCAATTGAATTCTCAAAATTGACCAATATAGAGTGTGTCTGTGTGAGTGAGTGTGTGCCCAGTGATGGATCTGCCCAGCGCTCGAGACGTTCTCCCCTGGATGGGCATGGGGAAACCCACCGCGACCCTAATAGAGGATAAAGCGGGAGATAATGAATGAATAAATGTTTTACAGTTAACGCATCAGATTAATGAAGTGATTTTTACTGTTCAAACAGATGTCTCCCCACTTCTGCATCGACTGCACTCAGGGGATCATCCAGCAGATAGATGTCAGCATCCTGGTACACGGCCCTAAACACAGACATGATATTTTAGTAATTATCAAAACTTTTACACATCATTGTGGTTATAAACTCTATTTCTGAGTTTTAACCTTAAATTATTCTCTTTACGTCTGTACCTGGCGAGATTAATACGGGCTTTCTGTCCTCCACTCAGAGTGGCTCCTCTGTCCCCAATCACAGTGAGATCTCCCTCAGGAAGCAGCTCCATGTCCTGTAAAACACAAAGAAACAATTACTTACAGACTAACGCATTATTATTATATTTAACATAATGAAACAGGGGCGGCACAGTGGCTTAGTAGTTAGCACGTTCGCCTCTCAGCGCTAGGGATTCCCGGTTCGAATCCCAATCTGGGTGGAGTTTCCATGTTCTCCCTGTGTCCGTGTGGGTTTCCTCCGGGTTCTCCGGTTTCCAAATTGCCCCATATAGAGCGTGTTTGTGTGAGTGAGTGTGTGCCCAGCGATATATTGGCGCCCTATCTTGGGTGTATCTGCCCAGCGCCCGAGACGTTCTCCCCTGGATGGGCATGGGGAACCCCCCGCAATCATAATAAAGGATAAAAGCGGAAGATAATGGATGAATTAATAATGAAACGGTGACTCCCACATCAAAAATGCAGATCCATTTCACTGTAGACACTGAATTTTTGACTGAGTTTAAACAAACCGTAAGCGTGACATTATATTGCATGTAAGGCAGAGTCACGAGGCATTTTTAAGAAAATACTAAAGATGCATCTTTTTTAACAAATAACTGTTGTAAAAAAAAAAAAAAGGGAGGGGGCGCAGCATCAAAAAAAATCAGATTTGATAATTCTACAGTGTAGTTGGTTTTCTTCATAACTACTGACTTGTGATGTTCTTATTTGTAAGTCACTTTGGATAGAAGCGTCTGCTAAATGACTGAATGTAAATGCATGTATATTTACTGCACTGCTTTTTTTGTTTGCCATTTTTTCCAACATTGCCCCTAAGGCACATGTGGCGGGAGGGGTTGAGCAGCACACACGGCACTGCTATTTCACGGTCCACCATCTGTAGTGCTTCATTGAGTTTTCCCAGTCTTGACGAAGGGAAAAGCAGGCTGCAAGCTGTAAAACACCAAACCCCTACTGGTGGGTGCCAGAATCCACCACTTGCTCTCTGTTGGTAAGAATTCTGCAACTCTCATCCCTTAGGTGAAGTACTTTGAGTGGCTGGGAAAGACAAGAGCCTACCCCAGTGTCTCTGCAATGGTTGGTGCAGCAGTGTGGGGGTCGGATCTGTATGCATCCATTTTCCTTTTGTTTCTTTTATTTATATCCATCCATCCATTATCTCCCGCTTTATCCTATATTAGGGTCGCGGGGAGGGCCGCACGGTGGCTTAGTGGTTAGCACGTTCGCCTCTCAGCGCTAGGGATTCCCGGTTCGAATCCCCATCTGGGTGGAGTTTCCATGTTCTCCCCGTGTCTGCGTGGGTTTCCTCCGGGTTCTCCGGTTTCCTCCCACAGTCCATAAACATGGAACAAGTTAATTGAATTCTCAAAATTGCCCGCTATAGAGTGTGTCTGTGTGAGTGAGTGTGTGCCCAGCGATGGATTGGCGCCCTGTCCTGGGTCTATCTGCCCAGTGCCCGAGATGTTCTCCCCTGGATGGGCATGGGGAACCCCACCGTGACCCTAATAGAGGATAAGCGGGAGATAATGAATGAATGAAAGGGTCGCGGGGGGGTTTCCCATGCCCATCCAGGGGAGAACGTTTCGGGTGCTGGGCAGATACACCCAGGACAGGGCGCAAAACTATTGCTGGGCACACTCACTCACTCACACAGACACACTCTATATGGGGCAATCTGGAGACTTCAATTGGCTTGATCCATGTTTTTGGACTGTGGGAGGAAACCGGAGAACCCGGAAGAAACCCACGCAGACACGGGGAGAACATGGAAACTCCACCCAGATTAGGATTCAAATCGGGAATCCCTAGCGCTGAGAGGCGAACGTGCTAACCACTAAGCCACTGTGCCCTCTTTTATTTATATTGTTAGGTAAACAGTGATTAGCATGTTCGCCTCTCAGGTTCGAATCCCAACCTGGGTGGAGTTTCCACGTTCTCCCCGTGTCTGTGTGGGTTTCTTCCGAGTTCGCCAGTTTTCGCCCACAGACCAAAAGAATGGATTCAAGGTAAATTGCCCCATAAAGAGTGTGTTTGTGTGTGAGTGAGTGTTCCCAGCGATAGATTGGCACCCTGTCCTGGGTGTATCTATCCATCACCCGAACCCCCTCGACCCTAGCATAGGATTGGGCGGAAGATGATGAATGAATGAACATCTGTATACCTGTGCAGAAGTAAGTATGTAGGATGTGCATGAGTCCTTAAGTATCTTTAATTGATTTATCATGTTTATTTATGTCTCCTGTGGTTGGGATCTGTATGCCATTATATTACACATCTAATAAACTTCCATCCATTCATTATCTCACGCTTTATCCTTTATTAGACTCGCAGGGGTGTTCCCCATGCCCATCCAGGCGAGAACATTTTGGGCGCTGGGCAGATACACCCAGGACAGGGCGCCAATTTATTACTGGGCACACACTCACTCACACAGACATTCACACTTGACACTGACTTGATCCATGTTTTTGGACTGTGGGTGGAAACCGGAGAAAACCCACACGGACACGGGGAGAACATGGAAACTCCACCCAGATGGGGATTCGAACCGGGAATCCCTAGCGCTGAGAGGTGAACGTGCTAACCACTAAACCACCGTGCCGCCTCTAATATACTTAACAAATGTAAATAAATAATAAAAACCAAGAAATATTTCAGATTATAAGCATGTGAGTGTTAGTATACATCACATCTCTATGCTGAAAAAAGTCTAGAATCTTTAGAAGTTCAAAACTCTTCCTTTGTTCCAACATTTTTCTAAGTAAATAAAACACAAAATTAACAGAATAAGGCTTTACCCTCTTCAGTGCACAGGCCTTTAGAACTCTCTCATATCTCTGTACATTCAGCTCCTTGCCAAACAGGATATTGCTGCGGATGGTTCCTGGATACACCCAGGGCTGCTGGGATGCGTACGTCAGCTCCCCTCTTATTTTCACCACTCCCTTGGTCTGGGGCAGTTCCCCAAGAATGGTGCTGAGCAGAGAGGACTAAATAACAGAAACATTATAATGAGCCATCACATTTTATAATCTTACATTACATTCTAATTCTATTCTTGATTGCCAGGCAAATAAAGAGTCTGCAGATTCTTTAATTCATCCCTTAAGATACTCAATGTCCTCTGAGCCACCTCATCCTGATACAGAAGTAAAATATGAATGAAAATACATGATAATGACACCATCATATTTCTTTATAATGCAGGATGGCTGCATTAACCACTAACCTTTCCAGCACCGACTGGACCGATAACAGCAAGCAGCTGGTTCTGCTTCACACTAAGGGATATGTTCTGAAGGGATGGTGCATCCAGACCCTGTGCGAAAGATGAGATGAAGTTTAATACATGAATTATAATAAAAGGCAGGCGGCACGGTGGCTTAGTGGTTAGCACGTTCACCTCTCAGTGCTAAGGATTCTCGGTTTGAATCCCCATCTGGGTGGAGTTTCCATGTTCTCCCCGTGTCTGTGTGGGTTTCCTCCAGGTTCTCCGTTTTCCTCCCACATTCCGAAAACATGGATAAAGTCAATTTAATTCTCCAAATTGCCCCATATAAAGTGTGTATGTGTGAGTGAGTGTGTGTGTGCCCAATGATAGATTGGCGTTCTGTCCTGGGTGTATCTGCCCAGCGTCCGAAACGTTCTCCCCTGGATGGGCATGGGGAACCCCCCGCAACCCTAATATAGGATAAAGTGGAAGATAATGGATGGATGGATAATAAAAGGCAGGTCAGTTGGTAAGGGTTAATAATAATACATTTATTTAAAAGTGCCTTTCATAACACTCAAGGGTCACAGCAAAAAGGAACTTGGTGGACATATGAAAAAATAAAGATAAACCAAGCTAAATACTCATTCATTCATTCATTCATTCATTCATTTATTCATTATCTTCCGCTTTATCCTCTATTAGGTTTGCGGGGGGGTTCCCCATGCCCATCCAAGGGAGAATGTCTCGGGCGCTGGGCAGATACACCCAGGACAGGGCGCCAACCAAGCTAAATAAATTTAAAAAAATAAAAAATAAATTAAAAAAAATTATATATATATATATATATATATATATATATATATATATATATATATTCAAAAACTACCCCTTTATCATGTTAAATTACTTTATCCTATTTCTCGTTTTATTTAATAATGATAAAGAACAAACTTGGTCATTTAAATTTTTTTTATTACTTAATTTGGCTTAGTGATTAGCATGTTCTCCACTCAGCACTAGGGATTCCCGGTTCGAATCACAATCTGGGTGGAGTTTCCATGTTCTCCCCGTGTTCGTATGGATTTCATCCAGGTTCTCCGGTTTCCTCCCACAGTCCAAGGACATGGATCAAGGTCAATTTGCCCCATGTTTGTGTGTGTGTTTGTGTGAGTGAGTGTGTGCCCAGTGATAGATTGGTACCCTGTTCAGGGCGCCCAGAAACGTTATCCCCTTGATGGGCATGGGGAACCCCCCCCCCACGTATCTAGTAGAGGATAAAGCGGAAGATAATGGATGGAAGTATTTATTGGTGTATCTTTTAAATTCATTCATGTATTGTCATCAAAAGTAATTAATTCTGCTTGTGAAGAACAATTTAGCAAAAAATGGCCAATTTATATACAGAAAAAAAACCCCACTAATTAGTCAATTAATTGGTAAAATTTTTAATTCCTTCATGTGTTGTCTTCAACGATGAACAATTGTGCAAAGTTTCAGCTTAATCAGATAACGGGAAGTGGGTGCAACAGCATTTGCAAACTTTTTACCAGACACAGACAAACAGATAAAGCTAATATAGGGGTGCTAATAATAATATAAGAAATGAATAAAATGTTAAAACCAGTAATTATAAATTATATAAGGAAATACACCAGATGCAGTTAAGAGAAGTAGGCTTGTCTAAAATGCTGGGTTTTGAGATAGAGAGGTCGAGATTTGTAAATCAAAGGGGAGTGAGTTCCAGAGTTGTGGAGCAGAGCGGCTGAATGCCCTGATTTGGTTTTTAAAGAGGTATTTACCGCGTCCCAGTAGCAAACGAGATCTTGGATTTCTACCGAGGCGTCGACTTTCTCCTCTTGTGTAATTGCGTTGCGTTTGAGTTCATCCAGCAACAGGAACTTCTGTAATCCAGATCAACTAATCAGTTACACATGCAGATGATCAAGAGTGATTACATGCTCCATGTTAGGGCTGCGACAACAAATCGATAAAATCGTTAAAAATAGATTATGAAAAGTGTCGATAACGAATTTCTATTATCGATTCGTTGCTGCTTCAACAACGCTGGAAAAAAAAAAACAGCGGGTTGAACAGAACAAGGCGGAATCTGCAAACCAAGTTTAATAAATTCTGCAAATGAAACACAGCCAACGCAGAAAAAAAAGCTTCCGTTTAAAAGGTCAAAACTGCGGGAGCACAAGCTACAGAAATGAATTAACCTGCACGCAGCACCACGGTGATGATCAACCACCTGAAACTAAACATGTCAAACACCGATGAGTATGAAGGAGCTGAACAGCAGATAAAACACTACAATATGCTGAGGTTCTTTAGTTTTGAAGTGAATCTACGTAACAGTGCACTCACTATGAGACAGGCAGAGTACGCTTCATGCTGTTTTTGGTTGTTAACTGGATTATAACAGTGATGGAGAATGTGTGTTACTTTATATTTTCATTTAATTAGGTTAAGCAGTGTTTAAATATGCTTTATAAATACATACAACTATTACACAATAGTGGTAATTAATAAACAAGCTTCACGTTTTAATTTTCTGACCGTATGAGTGAAGACACTGCCCTCTATGGGAGGGACGGGGATTAGGTAACATTTTACATTTACATTTTTGGTCATTTATTGGACGCTTTTATCCAAAGCGACTTACAAGGTGAGCACAGGGTTAAACACAACATCCCTGGAGCAATGAGGGTTAAGGGTCTTGCTCAAGGACCCACATTGGTAACTTCAGTGGACCTGGGATTTGAACCGCCAACCTTCAGATTGATAGCCCAACACCCTAACCACTGAGCTACCGCTCCCTATTATTAACATATTAAGTAACATATTAAGTAACATATTACAGCTACACAAATTTGTGTATTATTCATTCATTATCCCCGCTTTATCCTCTATTAGGGTCGCTGTGGGGTTCCCCATGCCCATTCAGGGGAGAACGTCTCGGGTGCTGGGCAGATACACCCAGGACAGGGCACCAATCCATCGCTGGGCACACACTCACTCACACAGACACACTCTATATGGGGCAATTTTTGAGAATTCAATTGACTTGATCCATGTTTTTGGACTGTGGGAGGAAACCGGAGAACCCGGAGGAAACCCACGCGGACACGGGGAGAACATGGAAACTCCACCCAGATAGGGATTCGAACCGGGAATCCCTAGCACTGAGAGGTGAACGTGCTAACCACTGAGCCACCGTGCCGCCTCAAATTTGTGCAATTTAGTATTTTTTTCACACTATGCTACATATTCTGCCAGTGTGTTTGAGATTTGTGTTTAATTGCTCTTGGGGCTACTTGGATGCCTTAAAGTCATACTGTAAATAAAACCAGACATTTATTGACCTGCTTAATAATTATACATTGTAGCTGGTTTTCTTTCTTTCAACTACTGACTTGTGATGTTCTCATTTGTATGTCGCTTTGGATAAAAGCGTCTGCTAAAAGGAAATGTAAAGACATGGGAAAAAAAATCGTCCGATTAATCGGGGAAAAAAATCAACCGATCAATTGATTATCAAAATAATCGTTACTTGCAGCCCTACTCCATGTGATGCATCATGACAACCAAAAAAATCTAGGAGATGATGCATGGTAAAATGCATTAAAATAATTAGAAGGTTATGTGTTCATTTATATGTAAAAGGATCACAATCATTCATTCATTCATTATCTCCCGCTTTATCCTCCATTAGGAGGCGCTGGGCAGATAGACCCAGGACAGGGCGCCAATCCATCGCTGGGCACACACTCACTCACACAGACACACTCTATATGGGGCAATTTTGTAGAATTCAATTGACTTGATCCATGTTTTTGGACTGTGGGAGGAAACCGGAGAACCCGGAGGAAACCCACGCGGACACGGGGAGAACATGGAAACTCCACCCAGATGGGGATTCGAAGCGGGAACCCCTAGTGCTGAGAGGCGAACATGCTAACCACTAAGCCACCGTGCCGCCCAGGATCACAATCAAAATAATATAAAGATCTAAATATTAAGGAGGGGGAGTTTTGACATACAAATGGATGTTACACTTCACCTTAATTCTCTGGATGCTGATGCTGGTCTCTGATACCTTCTCAACAGCGGCAGGAAAGAAGAGAGTTACCGTCAGCCGCACGGCAGTGTACAACGACACGGCCATGAACACACTGCTGGCAGAGATGGTGTTTCCTAACAGCACGAACACGGTGAACGTCACAAACAAGATGACCTTGCTTGCTGCAAAGAAAGAGGCCATGTTCAAACCCCGCAGATAAGAGCTGCTCATGATCTTTGAGATTTCTTCTCTGGAATAAAAAAGAAGAGAAATGCAGCAGACACTGTAAACACCACAAAACTCATACTGGATATCAGTTCATTCAGGTTCATTTATTTATATAGCGCTTTTTACAAATAGTACATTGTCTCAAAGCGGCTTTCCAGCGTTCCAATCCTGATCGTGGAGGTTTGATTCCCGATATTATAAGTGGACCCTTTTAATCCTTTTAATCAGAGCTGCAGGTTAAAAAGAAGCAGGTGGCAGGAATTATGAAACATGTGCAGAATCAGGAACGGATGGCACAGATAGCACAGCACAGTTTAAATACTGGCAGTTTATAAATGTTTACAAACCTGAACGAGTATGTGGCATAAAAAACCCTGTTATTATGACCTGAATAATTATGTTTAATTCAACATCCAAACTAAAAGTAAAACCGATAACCCAACCTGCCATATGGCAGCTAAATAATTTATTAGAATATGTTTTTGTATTTCAAGTACCTTCAACATGCATCATACATATGGCACAACAAAACTGACAAGACAGTGTATTTAATTTCCGGATCTAATAAAATATGTAATATAGTATAATAACTATATGAAATAAACTAATACCCAACATATAAAACAGAGTTCAAATGTAAGGTCAGTATATAAACTTTTGTCTTTAACTCTACACGCAACTTGCATTAGTGAGTATAAAGACCAAATACAAATTAAATTTATTTTTATATTGTTTTCCCACAATGTTTTATTATTTAATCCAAAAGAACAATACATACAATTAAGGTTTATTCTTTAAAGGCTTGTGAACAGTCCATTTGCTGCTTAACAAATGTTTACCACAACTACTATAATCCCTCATAACAAGATGTTGCCACAACTATTATAATCCCACATAAAGAGCAGCTGCCACAACTAGTATAATCCCACATGAAGGGCAATTGTCACAATCAGTATAATCCCACATAAAAAGCAGTTGCCACAACTAGAATAATTCCACAAAAAAAAAAGCAGTCCACAACTAGTATAATCCCACATAAAGAGAAATTGCCACAACTACTATAAACCCTCATATAGAGTGGTTGCCATAACTAATATAATCCCTCATTAAGAGTGGTTGCCAAATCTAACATAACCCCATATAAAGAGCAATTGCCACAACTACAATAATCCCTCATATAGAGTGGTGGTCACAAGTAAAATACTCTGTCAAAAAGAGTGGTTGCCACAACCACTATAAACCCAGTTGTCACTACTACCATAATCCCCTCATAAAAAGCAGTTGCCATAACTACATTAATTCCTTAAAGAGTGGCTGCCACAACTACTATAATCCTACATGAAGAACGATTAACACAACTACTGTAATATGCTGCTTAACAAGGATGTATAGTACTCTAAGGTCCTCAGTGTAGCATCATATTACAGCTGCAGAAAAGACACCGAGGAATCATTCCTTCAGCTAAGATAGGATACAGAAATCCTTCGTCATGTACCAATATGTTAAATTATGTTTCATTAGTCTATAGGACCCTGGATCCTTGCTACCGTTTTAGGTTAATAACCGGAATTGAAGTGTCTGAATGTCTCACTATCATTCCTTTTTATCACAACAGGTACATAAAAGTGCCTCTAAGTAGTTCATGGATGATCCCAGGTGTACTTACCGCCGCACATCACTGACTAGGTTTGCAAAAGGCTTTTCCCAGGCATACATTTTAATGATGCGAATTCCAGACACAACCTCATTCATCGTCCGTATTCTGTTGTCAGAAAGAGCAGCCGTCTTGCTCCTAGAAGAAAAAGATTGTTACTATTCAAATTAAAAAGGCACAGCGAGCCACATGGTAACACACTCAGGTATAGTTAATATGTCTGTTGAATAAAGAGGTTTGCATCTAATACATTATAGAGATGATGCGGCACTGAAGCTTGTAGTTCTCAAGAGGGAGGACCTGGGAACCCACTGCGGTGCACACCTCTTACCATCCCAAGTCACAGATGTGAATGCAAGTAAATGTTTTGGACATGTTTCTAAATAGATACATGTGGGACTGCATTGGGTAGAACTGAGAGCCCATGTTTAGCCTGATTTACATTTACATTTAATCATTTAGCAGATGCTTTTTTCAAAGCGACTTACAAGGTGAGTACAGGGTTAATCACAGCATCCCTGGCACAATGAGGGTTAAGGGCCTTGCTCAAGGACCCACATTGGTAACTTCAGTGGACCTGGGATTTGAACCCCCAACCTTCAGATTGATAGCCCAGAACAAAGCAGTGCATTATAGATATTATTCAGACTTCATGTTGGTTTAGTTTTAAAATGGAAGACTAAATAAAAATATGAATGTAATCCAAGTTCGGCTTTATAGACAGGTCATCGTGTCAAGTTCACTCTATTGTTTAATAAAGTCAGCTACTTCGTTCAAATACCAAAAGCATTACATGGAGGAACCTTTGGTAGTAAACGCACCTGAATCGGGAGAACAGTTTGCCGATCATGGTCTGTAGTGGCATCAGAATTATGA
Source organism: Corydoras maculifer (assembly GCA_019802435.1). NCBI lineage: Eukaryota > Metazoa > Chordata > Actinopteri > Siluriformes > Callichthyidae > Corydoras > Corydoras maculifer. The sequence continues at coordinate 408,641 of JAFMOD010000625.1, forward strand.
GCACAGCCATGCCCGCTAAGCATGATGGTCCAATCTCCTGCCACAGGAGGGCAATAACAGCTGCAGCTTGCAAAGGTCCCACCCACAGGTAGTGTAGGAAGATTGTCACCTAAAATATAATGAAGGTTGTAAGACAATGATAAGCAACAAGGCTGATTATACAGCCACAACTACAACAATACCTTAAAGACCAGTTGCCACAGCTACTATAATCCCTCATAAAGTGCAGTTGCCACAACTACTATAATCCCTTATTAAGAGTTGTGCCACAACTACTACAATTCCTCATAAAATGGGGTTGCCACAAGAATCGCACAAAGAGCAGTTGCCACAACTACTAAAAATCACTAATAAAGAGTGGTTGCCACAACTACTATAATCCCTCATAAAGAGCAGCAACTTATATAAATATTCATAAATAGTGGTTACTTCAACTACTAGAATCCCTCATAAAGAGCGGTTGCCACAACTAATATAGTCCCTCCATAAAGAGTGGTTGTCACAACTACTATAATCCCTCTTTATGATACTATACTAAACTATACCAGAAAGTGATTTAATTATGTATGGGCATGAAACAAAGACACTTATTGCTCACCTCATCAAACTTGTTAACATCATTAGACAAGAGGTTTACAATCTGCCCTGTGGTAGTTTGTCCCAGAGCAATGCTGTTGAGGTGCAGAGCCTAAGAAACACAACATACCTCTTAATCAGAAACAAATTCTCATCACATAAAGTGCTTAAAGGTGGTGTAAAATTTGGCAAACTAGCTTCAGTTTCCATGAAATGTGAACTATAAATGGATTTAGTTTAAGTGGAAAAGCCATTAAAAGCTCAGTGGGGAAGTCACAATGTGAGACAATGATGATGTACAGATTATGTGTCTATTCAGGTGTTTATTTGCTAAATGTCATGAACTAATGATAGATAAACTGATTCAGACAATAAACTCTATTGAATCTCACTCTGTGAGAATAAAAAAAGAACTCTGGTTCTTTGCAGCAACATCCTGGCTGCAAACTCGTTGACCAAGTTGCTTATTGTAACATAATCTCCTTTCCTGGGTCGTCTAAACATTTTGAAGTAATAATTTCTGCCCACATGGTTTGTTTTTTCTAAAATGTGTATAAGCAAACATGTTCTCCTGAACTGTGTGAGGACCTGTAGGTGTTTCCCTGAAACACACACACGAATTGTGTGTGCGTGTTCCTGTAAACTGTGCACGACATTACTTGTTCTTGAAGCAGCAGTACTTGTTCTTTTAAACCATAAAAGTTCCTCTGATGTGTGAATAGACATGAAATGAGGGGAACATTTTTTAAATGACAATAACTATTTATTAGCAGTACCTTCCTATAGATCATGTGACACATAGCAATGCGGATCTTCATGCCTGCTCTCTGTACATGGTAAAAGTACAGATGGTGCATTAATGCCAGAATCAGAGTGGCAAGCGAAACTCCAGCTGCATATCCGTAGGCCTCGTAAAGCATGACCATGTCATTAGGGTCATAGTTTTCAAAGTATCTAATAAGGAAACCAAGAAACACCGGTTGCACCACCTTTATAGCCTCCTGTAAGAACAGAGGAGAAGAAAAGAATTTGTTTCAGTGTAAAAGCCCATGTTCAAAAATAATCCATTACAGAATTCTTTCATTTTTGTTTGTAATGTATCTTTTCAAATTAATAGTAAAATGAATAAAATTTTAATTAATTGTTTACACTCGCACATCAAAATAACTCTGGGCAGTTTGATTCATTTTGATGAACCTAATCTAAAATATTCATTAAATTTTGATTCTTTTTTCATATACATCATGTCCTGATGTTTTTTTTTTTTTTAGCACTGACTAAAGCATTACACTGAATGCAAATGACACGGCTTTGTGCTGGTACACGTGCACAGTGACTGACAGGTTGGACACGTTCCCTTATACTGATTAAAATCATACTGAGCAGTTGTGTTTATTGCATGTGATGTAAATTTGAATTTTTAGAAATCAATGCAAATATTATTTCATTTGTGCAAAAAAGAATCCCAAAAGAAAGCATGGATTCCTAAATAGGAGTCAGTAAATCAGCTGAGGTAACAGCTTCCCTTTAATTTGTGTGTGTAGATTGTCTGTGTGTCCTGTTCAGGGTTTAAAGAGAAACTTAGGTCTTGACTGCAGATGCTAAAAGTCTACTGTTCTACATGCAACTCATAATACTTAACTTTATTATTATTAAAATGATTTTGGGTCAGGGGCGGCAAGGTGGCTTAGTGTTAGCATGTTCTTCTCTCAGCACTAGGTAGTTCCAGTTTGAATCCCAATCTGGGTGGAGTTTTCATGTTCTCCCTGTGTCTGCGTGGGTTTCCTCCGGGTTCTCTAGTTTCCTCCCATAGTCCAAAAAACATTCCACATAGTTTGTTTGTGTGTCTGTGTAAGTGAGTGATAGATTGGCGCCCTTGTCCGTCAAGCGCCCGAAACTTTCTCACCTGGATGGGCATGGGGAACCCCCAGCGACCCTAGTAGAGGATAAAGCGGAAGATAATGGATGGATGGCTGGATTTGGGGTCGGGAAAATCCCTTCTCTTTACCCACTTGTATCCCAGCATGTGAAATTCAAAACTGCCACTTATCCAGAGTTACCAGAGTTACTACATTTTATAAAACAGTGGGTAGTTTCGGTCGATAAATCTGATTGGCTGAGCCATTTGTCCAGCTGTGACATTATTGACAATAATCCACACTTCTGACTGCTTCACATTCGTATCAATGCGTGATATACAGATTATATTCCCGATGGTTTTTATAAACTGTGTCTGGAATAATGCCACTAGATGGCAGTATTTAATATTTAGAATCAGAGACTCTCAGAGAGCAGCGTTCACATTAAAAACTGGACTAGATTACGTTGTGGAGGACCAGTTTGTTAATGTTTACGCTTCCAATAAACGCATTTAAGAATCAAACCTTGTTTTTTTATTATTGGATGTTTGTAAACATTTTATAAAAGCAATACAGAGCTTGAGAATGTGTATTATTGTGAATAAATCATGGGAAAGAGGTGTAACTACTTTCTATACACGTCATGCCCAACAACACTTCTGTTCCATGATTAATTCACAACAACGCACACCCTTTAATACCATATTGCTTCATCATCTTCAATAGTGCATGTAAGTGGACCAACTGGTTCACCTACATGTATTTATATCCCTTTTTTTGTCTCCTCCCACCTTCACCTGGTATCTCATTCCTGCCCCAAGCTTTAGTGTTTCAAAATAAAATGTATCCAATCAAACATGTGGTATAACAGCATTTAGCTTTAGAGGTTAGAGAACTACACTGAAACAGAAGGTGCATCACAATGTTTTCACAGTCAATCAAAATATCTTTGACTTCGAACCTCAATAAGGGTAAAAATTCCCAAAATGCTGTATGACTTCCAGTAGCACTTGATAATGGCTTTGGTGAGTTTGGGGGTCCGGAGTTCTTTGGTGGCCATCTGCACCTCATGATCCCAGTAACTAAGAAAAAAAATACATACAATAAATAGGAATATAAGGAAATGCATACAATATTTCCAAAAAACTTTTAATACAAAAATTAGAGTCAAATTATTTGATGTTAGAGGAGTGGAAGGGGCAAAATCATTATTATTAAAGCTCTTTTATAATAAATTTACAGTGGGGAACAAGGTGGCATAGAAACAAGGTACTGGGTTGGATTCCCAGGTGGGATTAATACAAATCCTGTCAGTCTGGAGTCTAAATGTTCCCCCATGTGAAACATGTCTGGGTTTTTTTTTTTAAGGCTTCCTCCCACATTCCAAAAACATGCTATTAAATACATTGGATATACTTAATTGCCCAAGCTACAGGGGGTGTATGTAACTATGCACTCCTAATGGTTCCTGGGTAAATAATAGGGTTACACTATGGACATCCGGTGTAAAACCGTGCCAGGTTGATATCCTGATCTTCCTGCAATAGGTCCAATAGTGGACCTCTATTGGGAACAGCTAACAGAAGAAGAGGTGTTGATCCAGGAGTTATGAAATTGCATTATGGTTTCTTAAAATGCAAACAGCTGCTTTACTTATTAACATGGTTGTACAAGTATTTCAGTACTGCATGTAAAAAGTGACCAGGATTCCTGGATTAACCTCAAGACACTACAGCGTGCAAAGGGTCAAGTGAACAACGTGAGACAGAACATATCCTTTAAAATCACAAATGTCAGTTACAGGTCTGAGGTCTGGTAAGTCCTTACGAGTTTTAGTGTACTGTATGGTGTACCTGGTCATTAATTAAGCCAAGGGCAAGTTTGAGCTTTTTTCGGGTGGGGTGAAAGCACATTGCTGTGAAGGCACAAGCCGTACTGGATTAACATGAGCCCAAACAAGAGCGGCGATACACAACAATGCTAGTTTTATCGCAAATAATCATATTTCATACGCTCTGGTAGTCAAAACATTGCCCTAATGGTAATACTAATGGGACACACAGTGTCATTTAAGTCATTCATTCATTCATTATCTCCCGCTTATCCTCTATTAGGGTCGCGGTGGGGTTCCCCATGCCCATCCAGGGGAGAACGTCTCGGGCGCTGGGCAGATAGACCCAGGACAGGGCGCCAATCCATCGCTGGGCACACACTCACTCACACAGACACACTCTAAACGGGGCAATTTTTTGAGAATTCAATTAACTTGATTCATGTTTTTGGACTGTGGGAGGAAACCGGAGAACCCGGAGGAAACCCACGCAGACACGGGGAGAACATGGAAACTCCACCCAGATGGGGATTCGAACCGGGAATCCCTAGCGCTAAGAGGCGAACGTGCTAACCACTAAGCCACCGTGCCGCCTTCATTTAAGTCATGTTTCTTTTTTTATAATGCAGATCCTATTTTATATTAGAGGAGTGGCAACCTTGATGAGGTAATAGTGAGTCAATCAGTGTATTCAACTTTCTAATTTCACCCCTTTGTTGTCAAAGTATCTTAACAAAAGGCCTACAGTAGCCCAATCCCATCATGGGTTAGCCAAAGCATCAGAGACAAGAAAAATGGAAATAAACAAACCTTTAAATCTTTTTCTAAGCGATCAAGATTATAATTAATCATAATCCCTAATTAATGTACAGTATTAGTCTAGGTTCACATTGCAAGCCTTATGGATGGCTTTACGTTAATATAAGCAAGTGACTCTGTACTGTGAATGTATCTTGTCCCCTGAAGCAACTGACATGCTCACATTGATCTAAAACCACCGATACAAAAAAAAGGAACACACATACATGAACACACGACCCCTCAGTTTACTGGGATAAGCATTTATTTAAGGAAGTGCACCAAAACAGAGAGGAACCTAATTATTTTTCAGTTTTCTGCTAGAATTATGAGGAGAAAGCCTTTTAATTGTCTGCTGGGAGCAGAGTGCTGTAACCTGCGCTGTTATTCACTTATGGTATAAAAAGCAAGCGGTGTGTATTAAGACATTGAAACCTGCTAGTTTGAGCAGCAAAAGTGGCAGTGTGAATGGGGGAAAAATTATGGATAATTGTTTAATTATCAGGCTTATCAGGTGGCTTAGTGGTTAGCATGTTCGCCTTTTAGTGCAGAGGATTCCATGTTCGAATCCCAATCTGAGTGGAGTTTCCATGTTCTTGCCGTGTCTTCGTGGGTTTCCTCTGGGTTCTCCGGTTTCCTCCCAGGGTCCAAAAATGGATTCAAGGTGGAATTGAATGCTCTAAATTTTTCATCTTGTGTGGGTGTGTGTGCACGTGTCTGGGTGAGTGAGTGTGCCCAGCGATGGGTTGGCACTCTGTCCTGTTTGTATCTGCTCAGCGTCTGAACCGTTTTCCCCTGGGTGGGCATGGGGAACATACACGCACACACACACACTCAGTTGTCAGAGTGCCATATGATGTTTAATTATCTGAAAAAAATAAACTAACTAACATCACCTACATGATCTGGTCAGTACTGACCAACATGCACATGGTTTCAGATTCATGCAATTTATAAATTATTTTGAATTCATAGTACCGTATTTTCCGGACTATAAGGCGCACCTAAAAGCCTAAAAATTTCCCAGAAATCGGACGTGCGCCTTATAATCCGGTGCGCCTTATACATGTACTGAGTTCCAAAATCTATAAAAGTTTTGTTGTGCGACCGGGTGGTTTCATGAAAAAGCAGAGTGAAGAAAATTAATTCGGAGCTTGCCGTCATTCCGGGAGGATTAAATAAGAACCGCTGGACATTGGCGTAAACAGGGCGTTTAAAGTAAAGTTGAGGGCGGTTTGGGAGCGATGGATGATAGACGGCGAACACACGTTTACTAAAACTCGGGAGGCTGCGGCGGGCGAGTTATGCCACCGTTTGTGAATGGATTGTGGATGCCTGGGCTAAGCTTTCTGCTGTAACTGTTGTCTGAGCTTTCGCGAAAGCCGGCATCATTGCTGAAACATCCGCCTGGCGACGAGACGGACTCAGACACTGATGAGAGGGAACACCGAAGTGCTCGGTAGTGAAATTGCGCAGCTTATTAATTCAGACACAGAAGACGAGGACATTGATGGATTTGTAGAAGAAGAGTGATTAAAATAATGTGTGTTTTGTCAAATAGTTGAATAAACTTTAATTATAAATCACCGTTTTGCATCCTTTACTTTTCTTGTAGATCGTATGTTTAAGCAAGTTCCTTATAATACGGTGCCAAGCAGAATAAGTACCGTACAGAAATAGAGTCCGTAATTAAGACTGCGCCTTATAGTACAGTGCGCCTTATATGTGGGTCAAATAGAGAAATAGAGCCCGTAATTCAGACTGCGCCTTATGGTCCGGAAAATACGGTAAATATATCATAGGGGCGGTTAGTGGTTAACACGTTCGCCTCTCAGCACTAGGGATTCCCAGTTCGAATCCCCATCTGGGTGGAGTTTCCATGTTTTCCCCGTGTCCGCGTGGGTTTCCTCCGGGTTCTCAGGTTTCCTCCCACAGTCCAAAAACATGGATCAAGTTAATTGAGTTCTCCAAATTGCTTCATATAAAGTGTGTATGTGTGTGTATCTGTGCGAGTGAGTGCGCCCAGTTATAGATTGGCGCCCTGTCCTGGGTGTCTTTGCCCAGCGCCCGAAACGTTCTCCCCTGGATGGACATGGGGAACCCCCCCCGCGACCCTAATATAGGATGAAGCAGAAGATAATTGGGATGATGGAGAAATCATAGGTCCAAATAGTGGAGGTTTAAGGACATCGCTCGGTGACCCTTAAGTTTAGTCACTTGTTCCATAAACACTCCTGAGTTGCAACACATTTTGTGCAGTTTCTCACACTTCAGGATGTGTCATCCTGTTCCTATGACGATGAGAGACCCCAGATGACCACTAAACCACAAACCCAAATACAGGTGGGTTTTTTAAAGTACACTACCTCTGGAGTTCCTCTCCTAGTCTCCTGGACCCATCCTCAGGAAGGACTTGGTACATGTCATCTTCCTCGAGTCTTCGCTTGTAGCCTATCCGGAACAGAGGGTTCAACCAGCTGAAAAGCAGAAAGGTGGATGGGGTGGACATTTTTATGACGTCAGAGGCGGCAATGCTTAATACTAAGACAGTAGAACAACGTGTAAGAAGCAGGAGCTGAGAATGTGGTTCAAAAAAGTTTTCAACATAGAAATGTGGTCCAAATCTGCTCCTGTCACCATTTAAATTTGGAAAATGAAATTCAGTCCTGTCAGAAACCGGTAGAGACGAAACAGCTGAACCCAGCCATTATGACTAAAACATTGCCGGATTTGAGGTGGTTAGCTAATGTATGAACCTCGTTTAGGACACTTTATGCACCGTGTCAGTCAATATTCAGGATAAAAGCGTCTTTTTTTAAACCCTCCAGCCTCGAAAACTACACTTCATTCGCTTGAAAGCTAAGTCACGCTACTTCCCGCACGCGAGTGTGTCACTCATGAGTCGTTTTTAAGCAAAACACGTTAAAAACGCCACAGAGCCAACTTTAAACCGACTTATAAAATAAAGAGAAGTGTTCAAACTCTAGGAAATTGCTACTTACCAGAAGAATATCTTAGAGAAAACGTTAGCCGAAGCAACAGGATTAGTCTTTGCATCTTTGCTCACTGGCTCCATAGTGACGGCGTTAGTTTCATTTAAGTCACCGGCTATTAAGCAGCTTATTTTCTTCGCTGTTGTGCGAGGAACAGACGTTTTTTTCAGCTATTATGCAACTTTTTTAACGCTGACATAATGAGTGTCGGTGACGGTAAATGGCTATAAGGACACAGCGTGGAAGCGACGCGGCCCCCGGAGATTAAAGACGCCGCCCAGCTTACCGGTAAACACCAGACCATTGGCTCTTCTCTTCTGAGTTCGTATATATATATATATATATATATATATATATATATAGTATTATATTCATTCATTCATTGTCTCCCGCTTTATCCTTTATTAGGGTCGCGGTGGGGTTCTCCATGCCCATCCAGGGGAGAACATTTCGGGCGCTGGGCAAATAGACCCAGGACAGGGCGCCAATCTATCGCTGGGCACACACTCACTTACACAGACACGCAAGCATACGCACTCTATATGGGGCAATTTGGAGAACTCAATTGACTTGAGTGGCACGGTGGCTTAGAGGTTAGCACGTTTGCCTCTCAGCGCTAAGGATTCCAGGTTCGAATCCCCATCTGGGTGGAGTTTCCATGTTCTCCCCGTGTCCGCGTGGGTTTCCTCTGGTTTCCTCCCACAGTCCAAAAACATGGATTAAGTCTATTGAATTCTCCAAAATGCCCCATGTAGAGTGTGTTTGTGTGCGTGTGTGTGAGTGAGCGTGTGCCCAGCGATAGATTGGCGCCCTGTTCTGTCCTGGGTGTGTCTGCCCAGCGCCCGAGGCGCTCTCCCCTGGATGGGCATGGGGAACCCCCCACGACCCTAATAGAGGATAAAGAGGAAGATAATGAATGAATGAACAATTGACTTGATCCATGTTTTAGGACTGTGGGAAGAAACCAGAGAACCCGGAGGAAACCCACACAGACACTGGGAGAACATGGAAACTCCACCCAGATGGGGATTCGGACCGGGAATCCCTAGTGCTGAGAGGCGAACGTGCTAACCACTCAGCCACCGTGCCGCCTATATTATATTATATTATTCTTTCATTCATTATCTTCCGCTTCATCCTATATCAGGGCGCTGGGGGGGGGGGGGGGTTACCCATGCCCATCAAGGGGAGAACGTTTCGGGCGCTGGGCAGATACACTCAGGACAGGGCGCCAATCGATCGCTGGGCACACACTCACTCACACGGCCACATACATACTCTATATGGGGCAATTTGGAGAACTCAATTGACTTGATCCACTTGCTAACCACTAAGCTTCCTATGATAAGAAACCTTATTTTGGTGCTTTAATTTCTACACTGACGAAACACGTTCATCAGATCTCTTTGATATTGTGGCATCGATGCCTAGAAAATGAAATTATGTATATAAACTAATATGTGGGCGGCACGGTGGCTGAGTGGTTAGCACGTTCGCCTCTCAGCACTAGGGATTCCCGGTTCAAATTCCCATCTGGGTGGAGTTTCCATGTTCTCATCGTGTCCGTGTGTGTTTCTTCCGGGTTCTCCGGTTTCCTCCCACAGTCCAAAAACATGGATTAAGTCTATTGAATTCTCCAAATTGCCCCATATAGAGTGTGTCTGTGTGAGTGAGTGTGTGCCCAGCGATAGATTGGCACCCTGTCCTGGTTGTATCTGCCCAGCACCCGAAACGTTCTCCCCTGGATGGGCATGGGGAACCCCCCCGCGACCCTAATAGAAGATAAAGCGGAAGATAATGAATGAATGAATGAATAATGGATGGATATTATATTATATTAGCATGTTTGCCTCTTAGCAATGTGGGATCCAGGTTCGAATACCAATCTGGGTGGAGTCTCCATGTTCTCCCCGTGTCCGTGTGGGTTTCCTCCGGGTTCTTCGGTTTCCTCCCACAGTCCAAAAACATGTAACAACTAAATTGTCCAAATTGCCCCATATAGAGTCGGTTTGTATGTGTGTTTGTGTGTGTGTGCCCAGCGATAGATTGGCGCCCTGTCCTGGGTATATCTGCCTAGCGCCCGAAACGTTCTCCCTTGGATGGGCATGGGAAACCCCCCAAGACCCTAGTAGAGGATAAAGCGGAAGATAATGGATGGATGGATGATGAGTGTAGGTGACGGTAAGTGGCTATAAGCACACAGCGTGGAAGCGACGTGGCCCCCAGGGATTAAAGGGGCCGCCCAGGAAGGAACATAGGATAGGGTAGAATAGGATAGGATGCCAATCTATCACTAGGCACACTCACCCACTCACCCACACACACTATATGGGGCAATGTAGAGCATTCAATTTACCTTGAATCCATGTTTTTGGACTCTGGGAGGAAACCCACGTGGACATGAGGAGAACATGGAAACCACGCAGATTGAGCTTTGAACCTGGATCCCCAGCGCTGAGAGGCGAACGTGCTAAGCTCTACGCCACCATGTCTCTTTATAATTATTCATTCATTATCTTATGCTTAATTCTTTACTCGGGTTGAAAGATGGTTCTCCATGCCCATACAGGGGAGAACAATTTCAGGTGCTGGGCAGATACAGGACAGGACAGGGTCAGGACAGGACAATCTATCGATGGGCACACTCACTAACACAGACACACACACAAACAAACACCATATTGGGGTGTTATTTAGGGTGTAATTTAGAGCATTCAATTTACTTTGAATCCATGTTTTTGGACTGCGGTATTAAACCATAGAACCCAAAGGAAACCCATGCAGACACAAGGAGAACATGAAAACTCCACCCAGATTGGGATTCAAACCTTGATCCCCAGCACGGAGAGGCCAACGTGCTTACTACTACGTCCCGTGCCACCCTATGATTAATTAATTAATTATTAATTTACTCATTCATTCATTCATTCATTATCTCCCGCTTTATCCTCTATTAGGGTCGCGGTGGGGTTCCCCATGCCCATCCAGGGAAGAACATTTCAGGCGCTGGGCAGATAGACCCAGGACAGGGCACCAATCCATCGCTGGGCACACACTCACTCACACAGATACACTCTATATGGGGCAATTTTTTGAGAATTCAATTAACTTGATCCATGTTTTTGGACTGTGGGAGGAAACCGGAGAACCCGGAGGAAACCCACGCAGACACAGGGAGAACATGAAAACTCCACCCAGATGGGGATTCAAACCTTGATTCCTAGCGCGGAGAGGCCAACGTGCTAACCACTAAGCCACCGTGCCGCCTATTAATTAATTAGTTAATTAAAATTATATACATATACATTATCATATACAATCTTCTCATTCTGATAGATTAGGAGGGTTGGAGCTCCTTAGATCCACAGGTTGTTGTAATAAATCTCACTTAGGTTCCTTAAAAATACTTTAAAAAACCTACATGTTTCCCCTCCATCTCTTCCACAAGCACTTGCTATGAAAAAAAAAAAACAACTGGAAAAAAAAACTATTGGATTTGATAATAATCAATTTTGATTATACGTTACATATAGTCATTTTGGATAAAAACGTCTGCTAATGTCTAAATGTAAATGAAAATGTCTTGTTAACTCTTGTTATTCTCTTGTTATTATTCTTGTCTTGTTATATACATGTTACAGGTTTTATCGTAAAGCAGGCAAACTCTATGGCCTGAACATTTCAAGGACAATAAAAAAAACAGTCTCTAACATTTAGGATTGACCCTTCTTCATCATGTAACTTAGGAGTGTTAACAAGCAATCCTCGTTAAATATTAATTTAGACACTGAAGTCAAATGTAGGACCCAGCTAGTCCACAAAACAGTAATGAAAGGAGTTCAAAGAGGATGTGTCCCCTACTAAGCCTCGGTTCTCACAAGGTTGGAGTTTATTCTGCCTCTTAATCAAAACAAAGAAAAAAAACTGTCTCTCCTATGGACATTGCCCACTCCTTCCTGACCCCTTGAACAGGTCCTCCACAGTTTCTCCCATCTATGTCTTTATGTATATGTATTTGCTTAAGTGCCAAAAAGGTGTTCTTTCAAGGGGGTTTTCTAAACTGTGTTTATTAAAGCTGTTTTTTTTTTTTATTATAATTTTTGATAATTTTCTACCCACCTCTAACACATAGTGGCTCCCTCCCTCAGTACTAGGGCTTCTCGGTTCGAATCTCAATCTGGGTGGAGTTTTAATGGGTTTCCTCCGTGTTCTCCGATTTTCTCCAACAGTCCAAAAACATGGACTAAGGTCAATTGAATTCTCCGAATTACCCTATATAGAGTGTGTTTGTGAGTGTGTGTCCAGCGATAGATTTCGGTGGGTGTATTTGCCCAGCGCCCGAAATGTTCTCTCCTGGATGGGCATGGGGAACCCCACCGCGACCCCAGTAAAGGATAAATCGGAAGATAATGGATGGATGGTTATGTCCTAGATATGCGGTGGAATTGACCAAGTATTCTTGTACCCTTGTTGTATCCTTGTGTAAAACAAATAACAGGAAGTTCTGTTCTTGCCATTGTCGCTCAGGTTTGCTTTTTTAGGAATTCAGTCTTAGAACACTGTTGTAAAGCTGCTTTGAGACAATGCACTATTGTAAAAAAAAAAAAAAAAAAAGTGCTTTATAAATAAATAAAATTGAACTTAGTGCTCTGAGGTCATCACTGACATGGCCGTTTTGGGAAAGCCTCTGGTGAGAACAGTACTCACCGGGTAGGTAGTATTTTCGCTCCTAAAACACTATAACATGTTTGTGGCATGGATTTCACAAGATGTTTTGCTATAAATCTCCTATTCTACCACATCCCGACTGTTTTCTATTGGTTTTAAATCCAGTGACTTTAAAGGTGACTAATAAACATTTGGTTCATATTCAAAAAAGTGAGGATGGAGTCACCAGGCAGGAGGAGGAGAGGTAAGGCAGGATATGCAGGTGGTTGGGTTGGTGGTGGAGGATACTTCAGTGCAATAAGGAGCTGTAACATGTTGCTGGAAGTTATTATGCTTGATGTAGCCTTAAGACTATAGATTTTTTTGGGTCACATGGTTCGAATATGTCCTTAAATAGAATGGTGGTGCCTGTGGATCCTATGCTTTTGTTGCCCATCCAATGTTTGACATACTGTGCTTGACATGCTGTGCAGTCTGAGAACTATACTGTGTGGTTATTAGAGTTACCCATCTACTCTGTCATGTGCTATTACAAATAGACATTCACAGGTATACAAATTGAGCTCATTTTGTCATCTATTTTCTTAAATTCACCAAACCTGGGCATTTTATGGCCTTAAGACCATATCCAGCCCTGTCCCTGTCAATCCAGCATTACATCGCTAGGAATCGAGATAAGTTAATATTATTGGGTCAACCCTCTATAACAGTCCTAGTTTATCACATGGTCCCCTAAAATGATTTATTACTCAACCCTAATCTACAATAATGTTCCTCCTGTGCTATTTATATATCAGACAGCAGCTATGTTCACCTTTGAAGGGCCTACAATGTAGACCCAGGGCCGAGTAAGTACAACCCCAGTGTGGTGTTAATTTTCAAACAGCTGGAACTTAGGGGTTTGTAAAATTTGGAGGGAAGAAGGTCTTGTAATAACTTTATCAGCATGACGCAGCAAACTGCACCTGTCATACTGCCAACAATGGTTTGTATGAGTCACTAAAGTAACCTTCATACTCAGTGACACTTTATCAGAAATACCTTTACCTTCGACATCAATACAGCACCTGAATCACCACTGAATGAAGCAGCACCTGCACAGAGACCTCTGATCAGGAGTCAGTGTTTGAAAAGAAACCATCTTTAGTACTTTAACCTCTGAATGCTTAGTTTGCTTTTCTTGAAAATCTTAATTTGAAAATCTATCTTTTGATGTCTCACTCTTTAACTCCTTTACACTCATGCTCTCTCTCTCTCTCTCTCCCTCTTTCTCTCTCTCTCTCTTTGTATATCTGTCTTTATCTTTAATGTGTTATATTGAGTAATATAATTATAAGGTTAATCTTTATCTCTGTAGCTGTCTCTGTCTCTCTCTCTCTCTCTCTCTCTCTCTCGCTCTCGCTCTCTTCCCCCCAATCATACACACGCTCACCCTTATAGGATTTCCGCTAGTGATTAGTTTCTGAAAGGACAACCTGAAAGATTGACAATGAAAGACAGAGCAGGTTCCTACAACAGTGATAAAGAGTATGTTGAAAGATACACACACACCACACACACACGCACACACACACACACAAATGACTGTGAGCGTTCTTCAGATTTTCATAAAAAGCCTCTTCAACCTACAGTACAGAGAACTGTGTGTGTGACTCCATTCTGTTATGAAACACAGTTTAACAAACACAATGGCGCTCGTCAGGTGGAAACCTGCTGTAGCTCGTTAATTTGATCTGTACAGAGATCAGACTCTGGGTCAGATGAAGCTAAAAAAATGATGAATCAGACTGACGGTAAACCTAAATCTGAGCCTTTTTTCACGGGCTGGGTTCTAGTCAGGTGTTAAATCTCTTTAAATCTGAAAAAAATGAGTTCAAACATATTTATCCATCAGAACTACATACACTTTTCTTATCTTTTATTGCAGTAATTAGTCTGTTAATGATTAACAGCAGTATAAAATATTTCACTGAGAAATTATAAAACCATACACACACACACTGGTCACAAAGCGTATCTTAACCCGATGTACAATAAAAGATGGACCGTGTTTTAGAAAACTAAATACAAGTTAGCGGTCTTGCCAAAATTGTTGCATAAATCCGGTAAATCAGCAATATACTACTTAGAAATGTCCTTAACAAGAGTCCTGACCCTGAACCATAAAAAAATCTGTGACATCTATTATTATACTCCTGATGTAAGAATGATAAGAAACCTTATTTAGGTGCTTTAATTTCTACACTGACGAAACACGTTCATCAGATCTCTTTGATATTTTGGCATCGATGCCTAGAAAATGAAATGTGTATAAACTAATATGTGGGTGGCACGGTGGCTTAGTGGTTAGCACGTTCTCCTCTCAGCACTAGGGATTCCTGGTTCCAATCCCAATCTGGGTGGAATTTCCATGTTCTCCCCATGTCCGCGTGGGTTTCCTTCGGGTTCTCCCTTTTCCTCCCACAGTACAAACACATGGATCAAGTCAATTGAGTTCTTTAAATTGCCCCATATAGAGTGTGTCTGTGTGTGTCTGGGTGAGTGTCTGCCCAGCGATGGATTGTCGCCCTGTCCTGGGTGTATCTGACCAGCGCTTGAGATGTTCTCCCCTGGATGGGCCTGGGGAACCCCCCCGCGACCCTAGTAGAAGATTAAGCGAAAGATAATGGATGGATGGATAGATGCAACTAATATGTGGGAGGGGGAGCCTGCACATGGTACCCCCCCCCCCCCCAATG
>JAFMOD010000625.1:437863-533085 GCA_019802435.1 Corydoras maculifer
GGGGGCTGAATAATTTTGCACATCGCACTTTTCAGTTTTTTATTTGTAAAAAAATTGTTGATTCATGTATAACTTTCATTCCACTTCACAATTGTATACCACTTTGTGTTGGTCTTTCACATTAAATTCCAGTGAAATATATTTATGTTTGTGGTTGTAATGTGACAAAATATGGCAAAGTTCAAGGGGTATGAATACTTTTGCAACCCACTGTATGTTGGTTGTGTAGTAACTGTTATGTGTAGCACCTTGTTCCTGGAGAACGCTGTCTCGTTCCACATATACTGTACAGTATTTTACATTGTTGGAATGACAAATAAAATACTTGAATACTTGATTACATGTAGGCAATACATTTGGATTGGAGAGTTGGATGGAGAGTTTCCACATAACATCTTAGTCCCTCATTTCTTAGTCCTAGTACCTAGTCCATTCACACTTCAGATTATTGGATTACAGTGTAGGCAGATGAATGTTCTAGAGTTTAAAGGGTAACGGTCATATGGTTGGGTTTCTGTGAGCTACGCAACTAGCATATGTAGGCAATACATAACGAATAGGTTTTACATAACATTTTAGTCCCTCATTTCTTAGTTCTAGTACCCAGTCCATTCAAACGTCAGATTATTGGATTACAGTTTAGGCAGATGAATGTTCTAGAGTTTAAAGGGCAAAGGTCATATGGTTGGGTTTCTGTGAGCTCCGCAATTATCATATGTAGGCAATACATTTAAAATGTAGAGTTTCCACATAACATCTTAGTCCCTCATTTCGTAATCCTAGTACCCAGTCCATTCAAACTTCAGATTTATGGATTACAGTATAGGCAGATAAATGTTATAGAGTTTAAAGGGTAAAGGTCATATGGTTGGGTTTCTGTGAGCTCTGCAATTAGCATATGTAGGCAATACATTTTCACTGAAGAGGTTTCTCAAAACATCTTAGTCCCTCATTTCTTAGTCCTAGTACCTAGTCCATTCAAACGTCAGATTATTGGATTACAGTGTAGGCAGATGAATGTTCTAGAGTTTAAAGGGTAACGGTCATATGGCTGGGTTTCTGTGAGCTACGCAACTAGCATATGTAGGCAATACATAACGAATAGGTTTTACATAACATTTTAGTCCCTCATTTCTTAGTCCTAGTACCTAGTCCATTCAAACTTCAGATTTATGGACTACAGTATAGGCAGATAAATGTTCTAAAGTTTAAAGGGTAAAGGTCATATGGTTGGGTTTCTGTGAGCTACGCAACTAGCATATGTAGGCAATACATAACGAATAGGTTTTACATAACATTTAAGTCCCTCATTTCTTAGTCCTAGTACCTAGTCCATTCAAACTTCAGATTATTGGATTACAGTATAGGCAGATGAATGTTCTAGAGTTTGAAGGGTAAAGGTCATATGGTTGGGTTTCTGTGAGCTCTGCAATTAGCACATGTAGGCAATACATTTTCACTGAAGAGGTTTCTCAAAACATCTTAGTCCCTCATTTCTTAGTCCTAGTACCTAGTCTATTCAAACATCAGATTATTGGATTACAGTGTAGGCCGATTAAAAAAGTTCGAGAGTTTGAAGGGTAAAGGTCATATGGTTGGGTTTCTGTGAGCGCCGCAATTATCATATGTAGGCAATACATTTAAAATGTAGAGTTTCCACATAACACATAGTCCCTCATTTCGTAATCCTAGTACCTAGTCCATTCAAACTTCAGATTTGTGGACTACAGTGTAGGCAGATAAGTAGGCAGAGTTTAAAGGGTAAAGGTCATATGGTTGGGTTTCTGTGAGCTCCGCAATTAGCATATGTAGGAAATACATAACAAATAGGTTTTACATAACATTTTAGTCCCTCATTTCATAGTCCTAGTACCTAGTCCATTCAAACTTCAGATTTGTGTATTACAGTGTAGGCCGATGAAAGTTCTTGAGTTTAAATGGTAAAGGTCATATGGTTGGGTTTCTGTGAGCGCCGCAATTATCACATGTAGGCAATACATTTAAAATAGAGCGTTTCCATATAACATCTTAGTCCCTCATTTCTTAGTCCTAGTACCTAGTCCATTCAAACTTCAGATTTGTGGACTACAGTGTAGTAGGAAGATTTTAAAGGGTAAAGGTCATATGGTTGGGTTTCTTTGCACAATAAGCACATATATGCAATACATTTACAATTTATGGACTACATTATAGGCAGATGAATGTTCTAGAGTTTATAGGGTAAAGGTCATATGGTTGGGTTTCTGTAAGCTCTGCAATTAGCACATGTAGGCAATACATTTTAAATGGAGAATTTCTACATAACATTTTAGTCCCTCATTTTATATTCCTAGTCCACGTTCATCAATGGAGCTGCCCCCAACACCACTGCGCACCTGCCACAGTGGTCATGCAGAACCCAACCACATAAGACTGAACTACAAGAGACAAAGTTTATTTAAATAACATATAAAATACATCAGGCACTTGCACATCCTCCAAACATACCTTCAGCACTTGCAGATACCTCAGCACACATCAACCCTACAAACCATACCATACCTCAGGTGGCTCTACTCTTACTACCCTGTATGCGCACAGAAGTTTCATCTAAGAGAGACTAAAGAAATAACAGTATTTAAAGGGTGTGTACTAATCCGGTCCTGATGCTGCTGTACTGAAGCTGCTTGTGAAGAGCACCACCAATGGAGCAACAATTGCACCAGTAACATTAGTGGTTTAGGGTCGCTTTTCCTTTCAGCAGGTCCTAGACATACATCAGATAGAAAACCAAGTGGTGTACCACATCCACAGGGGGTCTTGCTAGCTGGGGAGACAACAGTGTGAGGTTTTAGTGTGAAGGGTCCTGGAAAAAGAAATACACAAACACATACACATATACACACACACACACCCACACACACCTACACACACAAGGCAACGTCAGAAAGCCACACAGGAAACAAAGACAGGTGTCAACTGACCGTTTTACACACAAAAAACAAAACTAGTGATGAATTTTGTCTATGTATTAAAATAATGTAGGGGCTCAGATACTTGGAGACTTAAAGGGCATGGTGGCTTAGTGGTGAGCACGTTCTCCTCTCAGCACTAGGGATTCCCGGTTCAAATCCCAATCTGGGTGGAGTTTCCATGTTCTCCCCGTGTCCGCCTGGGTTTCCTCCGGGTTCTCCGGTTTCCTCCCACAGTCCAAAAACATGGATCAAGGTCAGTTGAATTCTCCAAATTGCCCCATATAGAGTGTGTCTGTGTGAGTGAGTTTGTGCCCAGTGATAGATTGGCACCCTGTCCTGGGTGTATGTGTCCAACACCCGAAACGTTCTACCCTGGATGGGCATGGGGAACCCGGCGCAACCCTAGTAGAGGATAAAGCGGAAGATAATGGATGGATGAATGTGCTTAGTAACTTTTGCTGTAAATAATACATTTAATTGCTGTTTTCCTCTCTGTACAGCTTATATCCAGGTGTGTCGTGGACTAATCATCTCTGCAGTCTGCCTGGGCTTCTTCGGGGCCAGTCTGTCACTAGTTGGAATGAAATGCACAAGGATAGGGGGCTCGGAGACCACCAAGGCCAGGATGACCTGCCTTTCGGGACTGCATTTTATCCTCAGTGGTAACTAGTTTCACCTTTTATCCTGGGAATTCAGTATTTTATAGATGCAGATTTAACTCAGGCATCATGGTGGTAAATGTGGGCATCACAGGACCCAACTGCACGAGACAGAAAAGCACAGTTTGTCTCGTTACACTTAAGGGTGCAGTAGTGTTGGGGCCTGGATGAGTGTGCCTCCTTTTTCCATTTTGGTCCTGGATTTTTTCAGACATTCTCTGAGGTAAACATCTGTGCACATGCGGAGCACGACATTGGGGTATGGTTTGGTTTGTAAGGGTCATGTGCTCATCGGAGACATCATTTGCATTTGCAATTTACTAGACATTGAGGGCCTTGCTCAAGAATCCACATTGGTAACTTCAATGGACTTGGAATTTGAACCCACAACCTTCTGATTGATAGCCCAACAATCAAACCACTGAACCACCACATATCCATTTAATGGTATATGTGGTTTGTATGAGTTTGCATGTGACTGATTTTATTATTTTAAAAAAGCAAATTATATAAAATATTATTCATCAGTTGTTTTCGATCTTGTGCTGTCGATCATGCTGGAAAATGGGGGTGTGTCCTGGGCCCCCCATTTTCCACCATGATGGTTTCTATTAGGTTTAATACATTGGTTACATTTTAGGGGCTGATTTACTAATAAGGCTAAATATGTGGACATCAATAGTCTTGATTTTGCTTAGATTTCACGTTCGCCTCCCGGTTCGAATCCAACTCTGGTGCCCAGTGATGGATTGGCGCCCTGTCCTGGGTGTATCTGCCCAGCACCCAAAACGTTCTCCCCTGGATGGACATGAGGAACCTCCCACGACTCTAGTAGAGAATTAAGCGGAATATAATCTGTTTTCTTAATGTAACATCTCCTCCTCCTCCTCCTCCTTCTCCTCCTCCTCCTCCTCCTCTTTTGCAGGTATCTGTTCCTTAACCACCTGTTCAATATATGCTCACAGGATCACCTCCGAATTCTTTGATCCCTTATTTGTGGCACAAAAGTAAGGAGAATGTATAACATCTAATACTCTGTGATAATATCTGTAACCATCACTGAACTCGTGACTGTGTTTAGGTTCGAGCTGGGGGCCGCTCTCTTCATCGGCTGGGCAGGTTCTGTGCTCTGTATCCTGGGTGGAAGTGTTTTCTGTTTCTCCACGATGGAGGGCGTCAGCATCAGGTTCAGTTTCTTACTTCCATCAAATATATGCATTTCAGTCTGAATGCAGGTTACAGACTGTTTCTTTCCACATAAAAGGCAGTACACACATCGCGGGACCACGTCCTTCAGGTCGACTGGACTCAAGAACCCCGTAAATGCTGAAAGTTCTTTTCAGGATTCAGCCGATCAGAGGTACTCCACCCGGCAGTTCGGAAGGAACGCATACGTGTGATACCTTTATAAAGTCGAAAACGATACAATAAAGAGTATTTAACTGTCCCGTGTGGTTTTACTGTCTAGGAAAAGACATACACTACTAAATAGATCCTGGGGGAGTTCCACAGTGGTTCTTGTTGCACTCATTTCAAATTAGTTCAGAACTAATTCCTCAGGACCTGCCATCTTTCTCCACCTTCTGATCACTGGAAACCCTAGACCATGACCTCCGAGTTCCGTGGGCCTTTCAGTTCCCGCTTTATTGATGTTCTGTTCCAGCCAAGTGCCTCTGTTCTGAGTGTTTATAGCTGGTGGTAATTGCTTAGTGTTAAGTTACATAATCGGTTCAATATTGTACTAGAGGCCATCGTGGGTCGTGAAAAATATTTGAAATCGAGGATACAGTGCCAATAAAAAGCTAATTTGCATTAAATTTCTTATATAATAATATAATGTTTAGCCACTGTTCCCTATTTGGTCACCACCACCAGCCCCACCACACACTGTACTGTATGTGTGGGTCATTAGAATGGTGTGTCATTGTCAGTTCAATGAGCAATAAACGTCAGGTGCAGCTGTATTCAGTTGTAAAATCGGATGATCATTTCATAGTTATGTCAGCATTAGATTTTCATTAGATTAAACATGTACAGATGGGCCGCACGGTGGCTTAGTGGTTAGCACGTTCGCCTCTCAGCACTAGGGATTCCCGGTTCGAATCCCCATCTGGGTGGAGTTTCCATGTTCTCCCCGTGTCCATGTGGGTTTCCTCTGGGTTCTCCGGTTTCCTCCCACAGTCCAAAAACATGGATCAAGTTAATTAAGTTCTCCAAAATTGCCCCATGTAGAGTGTGTCTGCGTAAGTGAGTGTGTGCCCAGTGATGAATTGGCACCCTGTCCTGGGTCTATCTGCCCAGCACCCGAGACGTTCTCCCCTGGATGGGCATGGGGAACCCCACCGCGACCCTAATAGAGGATAAAGTGGGTGATAATGAATGAATAAACATGTACAGCTTCTGTATACTTTTAAATATCTAAATATCTATAAAAAAAAATTTTAACGATACAAATAGAAAAAGAAACGATACAGACAGCACGCACATAAACAAAACAAGCCTGTTATTAACTTTATCATGGTCGTTTACATTAGGCGGCACGATGGCTTAGTGGTTAGCACGTTCGCCTCTCATTCGGTTCGAATCCCTATCTGGGTGGAGTTTCCATGTTCTCCCCGTGTCCACGTGGGTTTCCTCCGGGTTCTCCTGTTTCCTCCCACAGTCCAAAAACATGGATCAAGTCAATTGAGTTTTCCAAATTGCCCCATATAGAGTGTGTCTGTGTGAGTGAGTAAGTGAGTGAGTGTGTGCCCAGCGATGGATTGGCGCCTTGTCCTGGGTCTATCTGCCTAGCGCCCGAAACGCTCTCCTCTGGATGGGCATGGGGAACCCCTACCGTTTACATTAGTTAGCATGTTAACGTTAAGGTGTTTCTATCTTTACCCACAAGAGGGCGCTGAGATGACATGCTTGTAAAGCCACAGCCGTCCAAAGAAAGCCATTCTTTTTTTTATCACCTGTTTTCCGTTCAGTGTAATTAATGACGCTCAGTTTAAATGTTATAAAACGTCCTATATGTTTCTTATCTCGTTAGCTTCCGCTTAAACTCTATTAAGGTCGTAGTGTTTTAATTGTGAACACCTAAAGAAGCAAGATGACGTCACAAAGGCAAGAACAATTCCCTGGACTGAGAACCAAGGCTTAATAGGGGAATAAAGGGAGGTGGGGGGTGGGGAGGGCTTATCCTTTATATATCTTAATATCTTTATATCTTTAGGAACGAGGCAGCATTAACAGGTAAAAAAATATTTTATTAAAATGACACATTTTTTCACGAAAAAAAAAGCTTTTTCATCATTTATTTAACAGAACGCAGCACTTTTCTGCTGTTTATTAAATTTAAACAATGTTTTTTGGTTGTTTAGTCATCAAAACAATGTTTTTTGTTGTTTATTTTATTAAAATGCTGCTTTTATATAGTTAATAGCTTGTGTGACAATAACCAATAGTAATGTGCAGATTGGGCGGCACAGTGGCTAAGTGGTTAGCACATGTTCCAGGTTCCGAATCCCAATCTTGGTGGAGTTTCCATGTTCTCCCCATGTCCGCATGGGTTTCCTCCGGGTTCTCCAGTTTCTTTGCACAGTCCAAAAACATGGATCAAGTCAATAGAATTCTCAAAATTGCCCCATATAGAGTGTGTCTGTGTGAGTGAGTGTGTGCCCAGTGATGGATTGGCGCCCTGTCCTGAGTCTATCTGCCCAGCGCCCGAGACGTTCTCCACTGGATGGGCATGGGGAACCCCACCGCGACCCTTATAAAGGATAAAGTGGGAGATAATGAATGAATGAATGAATAATGACGCTCAGTTTAAATGTTATAAAATCTCCTAAATGTTTCTCATCTCATTATCTTCCGCTTAATACTCTATTATTGCTGGGCAGGACAAGGCCCCAATCTATTACTGGGCACACTTACTCACACAGACACACACTATATAGGGACAATTTAGATAAGGGCAATTTAGAGCAGCCAATTTACCTTGAATCCATGTTTTTGGATTGTTTGAGGAGACCAGAGGATCCGGAGAAATCCCACATAAATACAAAGAAAAGATGGAAACTCTAACCACATGGGCATTCGAACCTGAAACCTGAGCACTGAGAGGTAGATGTGCTAACCACTAAGCCAACATGTTGCCCCTGAAATGTTTTAATACGATAAAAAAAACTTTTTTAAACTAATAATAATTGCAAAAATTTACTGACCAACTGACCAACAACTGATTTATCCTCTTCTAGGGTTGCGAGTGAATTCCCCATGCCCATCTAGGGGAGAACGTTTCGGGCGCTGGGCAGGTAAACCCAGGACAGGGTGCCAATCTATCGCTGGGCACACACTCACACAGACACACATTATATGGGGCAATTTAGAGCATTCAACTTACCTTGAATCTATGTTTTTGGACTGTGGGAAGAAACCAGAGAAAACTCATGCGGACACGGGGAGAACATGGAAACTCCACTCAGATTGGGATTTGAACCTGGAATATGTGCTAACCACTTAGGCACTGTGCCGGCCAATCTGTAAATTTTTATTTGTTATTGTCACACAAACTATTAATATATAAAATATATAAAAGCAGCATTTTAATAAAATAAACAACAAAAAAGATTGTTTTGATGACTAAACAACAAAAAATGAAATAAATGACAAAATACAGCATTTTTACAAAATAAACAACAAAAAATAAACATTGTGTAAATTTAATAAATGGCAGAAAAGTGCTGCTTTCTGTTAATAAATGATGAAAATGCTTTTTTTCGTGAAAAAATGTGTGATTTTAATAAAATAAACAATAGTTTTTACCGGGTGGCACGGTGGCTTAGTGGTTAGCACGTTCGCCTCACTAGGGATTCCCGGTTCGAATCCCCATCTGGGTGGAGTTTCCATGTTCTCCCCGTGTCCATGTGGGTTTCCTCTGGGTTCTCCGGTTTCCTCCCACAGTCCAAAAACATGGATCAAGTTAATTAAGTTCTCCAAAATGGGCCCATGTGGAGTGTTTGAGTGAGTGAGTGTGTGCCCAGCGATGGATTGGCGCCCTGTCCTGGGTCTATCTGCCCAGCGCCCAATACGTTCTCCCCTGGATGGGCATGGGGAACCCCACCGCGACCCTAGTAGAGGATAAAGCGGGTGATAATGAATGAATGAGTAGTTTTTACCTGTTAATGCTGCCTCGTTCCTAAAGATGGATAAGCCCTGCCCACCCTCCACACCCCGTTATTCCCCTACTAAGCCTTGGTCCTCAGTCCAGGAATTTTTTCTTGCCACTGTGATGTCATCTTGCTTGTTTAGTGGTTCAGGATTAAAACACTGTAATGCTGATTTATGACGCTGCACGATGTGAACAATCATCTCGAACCTGAACACAGTGTCTTCACACATATCCACCTCACCCATGCTGGTTCTTAAGTGTTATTCTGCTTAACAAGCTGAAATTGGAGCTGCAGCTGACACTTACAACATAAACACCTTCAGGGTTCGAGGTTGACACATTTTAAACAGCACGGCTCTGAGAGCATCCAGGGGCCGATCTACTCACAGTGAGGAGGCGCAGCTGCAGCTGCATTAAAGTTCTGCCGATATGCGCGGGAGCCGAACGATGAATGTCCGTGTGTTGCAGATATGGGGCTTCCTGCTCACAGCACAGGGCTGGATCTTTATCGCCTGTTCCATGGCTATGGAGGGCTGGAAGGTGGCAGCTGTGGGTGGACAGGGGGGCAGCTCGGTCATCTACATCAAGTGGTATTGGGCCAGCTTGTGGAGGGCCTGCTCTACTACCTCCAATGCTGTTTCTAACTGCTATGACTTCCCAGTGCTCTGGTCTGTGGAGAGTAAGTACAAGCGGCGCCGTGTTCATACCTGAACCGGTTCCTCTTACACAGAGATGCTGATCAGGCTTATTCGTTCACAGATAATGTTCAGATCGTAAGGGGTCTGCTGATGGGTGGGGTAGCCACTGGCATGCTGGGGTTCATCTTAAGCTTGGTGGGGATGGAATGTACCTACATAGGAGGCAAGCAGAAGGAGAAAAACAGAGCCCTTTTCACTGGAAGTTTTTGTCATGCCTGCAGCGGTAAAATCCATCATTATGCTTGAGTTCCAGCATATAACAATGTTCGTGACATGATCAACCACCTGTTTTTCTCTCTAAAGGTGTGCTGGCTGCAGCGGGTTACGCTGTATACGCACGCAACATCACTTTTGAGTTTTTTAACCCCAACTTTGATTTAAAGTAAGTACTTTCATTTAGACTAATCACAGAAACGTGGTACACTGAACATCTGACCACTTTTACTGTTCCTTATGATGTCACACGTTTTCTTTGAAAAGCCATTGGGGTTACACGCCACCTACTTATTACACATTTTGCTAAATTAAAGCTTAAATAATAACAAAAAAAAAGATTTGTTTTAGATTATTTTGGAGAAACTACATTTTGGTGTCGGCGGCACGGTGGCTTTGTGGTTAGCACGTTCGCCTCGCAGCACTAGGGACTCCTGTTTCGAATCCCCATCTTTTTCCATTGTTCTCCCCGTGTCTGCGTGGGTTTCCTCCAGGTTCTCCGGTTTCCTCCCACAGTCCAAAAACATGGATGAACTCAATTGAATTCTCCAAATTGACCCATATAGAATGTGTTTGTGTGAGTGAGTGTGTACCCAGCAATGGATTGGCGCCCTGTCCTGGGTCTATCTGCCCAGCGCCCACGTTTTTCCCTGGATGGGCATGGGGAACCCCACCGTGACCCTAATAGAGGATAAAGCGGGAGATAATGAATGAATGACTAGATTTTGGTGCAATAATCTACAGAATAGCAGCATTTGTTATACAATAAACAAAAAGGCTCATTTTGGTGTAACAAACAACAAAAAAATTGTCATTTTGGCCAAATAAATGGCAAAAAAGTGTTGTTTCAATTAAAAAAACATCAGACAATCATTATTTATAAACAATAAAAAAATGCCATTTTAGCAAAATAAATTACAAAATACAAAAAGGATCATCCATTCATCTAATCCATCCGTTATCTTCTGCACATTCTATATGGGGCAATTCGGAGAATTCAGTTGACCTTGATCCATATTTTTGGACTGTGGGGAGAAACCAGAGAACCCGGAGGAAACCCACGTGGACACGGGGAGAACATGGAAACTCCACCCAGATTGGGATTCAAACCTGGATCACCAGTGCTGAGAGGAGAACATGCAACTAAGCCACCGTGCCGCCCTCAAAAAGCATCAATTTGATAAAATAAATAACAAAAAGGTCTGCTTTAGTGAAATTAATTTGAAAAAATGGGAAATTTGGTCAAAAAGTGTCATTTTGATTAAACAAATTACAATAAAAGGGCAGTTTTAGTGAACGGAACAACAAAGAAGTATTATGATGTTGACATTGACAACATAAAATTGTCATTTTGTCAAAATAATTCACAAAAATTGGAATTTTGATCAAAAGTAACAACAAAAAGTGTCGTTTTGGTAACTGGTTATTTTTTTTAGGTATGATTTAGGGACTCCGTTGTTCCTGGGATGGGCTGGATGTATATTTCAGGTGACTGGAAGCCTCATGTATATGGTGTCCGTGTATAAGCTTTGGGCTCTGGACAGAAAGTAAGTTCATGTCTTCAGATTGGTTGCTTAACCTGATTAAATCTAAACAAGCTCAAGCTAAAGGTACAAACTCTAAGGCATAGCTGTCAAACTTGAGGCCCACAGGCCATATCCGGCCCGTAATACAATTCTACGTGGCCTGTGAGATCATTTCACATTGATTTATTATTATTGTCATTAATGGCCTGGTGATATGTTTTTTGGACCATTCTCATATTTGGACCTCTCAGCGCTAGGGATTCCCGGTTCGAATCCCCATCTGGGTGAGTTTCCATGTTCTCCCCGTGTCTGTGTGGGTTTCCTCCGGGTTCTCCGGTTTCCTCCCACAGTCCAAAAACATGGATCAAGTCAAATCAAATCAAATTGAATTCTTCAAATTGCCCCATATAGAGTGTGTCTGTGTGAGTGAGTGTGTGCCCAGCGATGGATTGGCGCCCTGTCCTGGGTCTATCTGCCCAGCGCCCGAGACGTTCTTCCCTGGATGGGCATGGGGAACCCCACCGCGACCCTAATAAAGGATAAAGCGGAAGATAATGAATGAATGAATGAATGAAATTTCATGGAGAGCAGAAATATTTAAAGTTTAAGTTTATTTTATTAAAACGAGCACGCAAAAAAATAATTATTTAGTTTATTCACACACTATATGGACAATCACACACTATATGGGGCAATTTAGAGCATTTAATTTACATTGAATCCATGTTTTTTGGGAAGAATGTGGGAGGAAACCGGAGAACTCGGACATAGAAACTCCACCCAGATTTGAAATCAAACCTCAGCATTGAGAGGCGAACATGCTAAACACCAAGCCACCGTGTTGCCCTACATAAAGTTTATATTTATTTATTGTGGACTAATATGCCTGTCTGTTTTTATTCCTTTTCATGTTCAGAAAACATTTAATTTGATGTGTATTAATACATGTTCATCCCGTCAGCCCACAACCTGAAGTGTGCTTTGAGTTTTGACCCCCGGTGCAATTGGGTTTGACCCCCCTGCTCTATGGTATCATTCATTCATTCATTATCTCTCGCTTTATCCTCTATTAGTGTCGCGGTGGGGTTCCCAGACACTGTGTTCAGGTTCGAGATCATTGTTCACATCGTGCAGCGTCATAAATTAGCATTACAGTGTTTTAATCCTGAACCACTAAACAAGCAAGATGACATCACAGTGGTAAGAAAAAATCCCTGGACTGAGGACCAAGGCTTAGTAGGGGAATAACGGGGTGTGGAGGGTGGGCAGGGCTTATCCATCTTTAGGAACGAGGCAGCATTAACAGGTAAAAACTATTCATTCATTCATTATCACCCGCTTTCTCCTCTATTAGGATCGCGGTGGGGTTCCCCATGCCCATCCAGGGGAGAACGTATCGGGCGCTGGGCAGATAGACCCAGGACAGGGCGCCAATCCATCGCTGGGCACACACTCACACACGCAGACACGGGGAGAACATGGAAACTCCACCCAGATGGGGATTCGAACCGGGAATCCCTAGCGCTGAGAGGCGAATGTGCTAACCACTAAGCCACCGTGCCGCCCTCTATGGTATCATGATTTAGTTTTCACCTGAGTGAAAAACTATTCGATGAGTTGTTGATCCTGTTGTGTGGTTAGCATGTTCTCCTCTCAGCACTGGGGGGAGAACATGGAAACTCCACCCAGATTGGGATTCGAACCAGGTACCCCTAGTGCTGAGAGGAGAACATGCTAACCACAAAACCACTGTGCTGCAGCAGAGGATAATGAATAAATATATTAGCACATTGGAGTCATTAAATCTAAATTCTTGCTTCAGAATCCTTGAGGCAGCGGTTCCTGTTGAAGAGGGTCTGCCCTTGAGCTCCATTTCGACAAATCTTACTATTGACTCATCGATAAGTGACGGATCAAAGGACCTCGCTGCGTCAGAACTCTCTCTGAAGTCCATCTCCACCAAGTCCAGCATCTCACTGAAGTCGCCCCGTCAATTTAAAACCTGAGCTCTTCTGCCACGGAACACCTGGAGGCAACATTGGCCGTGTATCCAGGGACATGTCAGAAAACGTTACACTAAAGTTTGTGTATATATTAAACTAGAAGCGACCTTTATGTTTTATGCTCTTGACTGATTTCTAATTCGAACTGTATAGAAGTCTTTCTAAACCCTGTTCTTCATACTCGGCACCTGTATTTTGTCTTTTCATCCTGTATTTGATGACTTTGATTTGTTTCAGTCCACTTTGTGTTTGCAATGTTGTATAGTAAAAATGCCCATATTAATAAAATTAGATTTTTGGATGAATTTAAAGGGAGAGCTGTGGCTTAATGCATGTGGTACTTCAGTACTCAAATTCACGGTGGCTTAGTGGTTAGCATGTTCTCCTCTCAGCGCTAGGGATTCCCGGTTCGAATCCCAATCTGGGTGGAGTTTCCACGTTCTCCCTGTGTCCGCGTGGGTTTCCTCCGGGTTCTCCGGTTTCCTCCCACAGTCAATTGAGTTCGCCAAATTGCCCATATAGAGTGTCTGTGTGTGTGTGTATGTGTGTGTGTGTGTGTGACCAGCGATACATTGGTGCCCTGTTTCCTCCCACAGTCTAAAAACATGGATCCAGGTCAATTGAATTCTCTAAATTGCCCCATATAGATTGTGTCTGTGTGAGTGAGTGTGTGCCCAGCGATGGATTGGCGCCCTGTCCTGTGTGTATCTGCCCAGCGCCCGAGACGTTCTCCCCTGGATGGACATGGGGAACCCCACCACGACCCTAATAGAGGATAAAGCGGGAGATAATGAATGAATGAATAATGTTCCTGTTCTTTTTGCGGAAATGCAGGTTACACTGATTGTTTTAAATTTGTGCTGGATACTGTGTGTTCGGTCGTTTGGGTGTACTGACACCCAAAGTTTTTTCCATGCTATTTGCTGGAATGTGTTTAACAAAAGAGCAATTTGTGTGAAAATGGCAATCTGGAGGCGGCACGGTGGCTTAGTGGTTAGCATGTTCTCCTCTCAGCACTAGGGATTCCCGGTTCGAATTCCAATCTGGGTGGAGTTTCCATGTTCTCCCCGTGTCCGCGTGGGTTTCCTCCGGGTTCTCCGGTTTCCTCCTATTGTCCAAAAACATGGATCAAGTCAATTGAGTTCTCCAAATTGCCCCATATAGAGCGTGTATGTGTGCGTGTCTGTGTGATAGATTGGCGTTCTGTCCTGAGTGTATCTGTATAAAGCGGAAGATAATGGATGGATGAAGTCTCACTTAACTAATCTTGTCCTTTCGCTTAAGTTTTCCAGCCCATGTGTGAGAAACACAGATAACAAGGTCCATTAGATCGAAGATGCTTTTCATTAGAGCAAAGGTAAAGCTCTTCATTAATAATGAGACAAATTAATGCATCCTGAGATCAGGCACAGGCTTAGTGGTTAGCACGTTCGCCTCTCAGCGCTAGGGATTCCCGGTTCGAATCCCCATCTGGGTGGAGTTTCCATGTTCTCCCCGTGTCTGCGTAGGTTTCCTCCGGGTTCTCCGGTTTCCTCCCACAGTCCAAAAACATAGATCAAGTCAATTAAATTCTCAAAAATTGCCCCATATAGAGTGTGTGTGTGTGAGTGAGTGTGTTCCCAGCGATGGATTGGCTGGCCGAGTGCCAGCGCCCAAACCGTTCTTCCCTGGATGGGCATGGGGAACCCCACCGTGACCCTAATAGAGGATAAAGCGGGAGATAATGAATGAATGAATGAATGAATAAGATCAGGCACCGATAAATGAAGACATTCTGGTCGATGGCTTTCATGTTTTTAAAGTTTAGAAGATGAGTAGACATTTCCATTCTACTTGGCAGATAACCATCTCGGTTTCGCTAACACAGCTGGGTCCCTGAGAAAGGAGGACCTAAGAAAGTCTTGGTCCCTGCTCAGTCCCGTATGCTGTTCTTCACAGTAAATAAACCATAAGGGTAACGGACACAGCATCCATTACAGTCGTTATTAGTATATCTGCCCTCATAATTGAGCAGCATGGTTCAGGGTAGATAAACCCTGAGGTATGAGAATCTGCTTGGTCTGCAGGAACACAGAAGCTTGCATGTCGTTAAAGGCGTTTCTTTCAGACCCAACAACACTGGCCGCTGGTCACCTGCGTCCAAATCTGCTCCGGTTCCATAAACTATGAGCCGGACATGTGTGATGTACACAGAGATCGGCTGCTTCCTGTGTTGTTTCAGCGGATGGATCCTGATCTGCTCCACTCTGCCGACTGAATACTGGACTTTCTCTGAGGTGGGTGATGCTGTGCTCACTACGGTCAACTACTACTCCAATCTGTGGATGGACTGTGTGTCGGACACCACTGGGGTGTCAGACTGCAAATACTACCCCTCTCTGATGGCACTCCCAGGTAATGACCAGCATTATCTTTTCTACCACGGTAAATGATAGTAACTGGTAGGTACCAGGAGGCTTAGTCGTTAGTACGTTCGCCTCTCAGGATCCAGGTTCAAATCCCAATCTAGGTGGGATAACCTCCGGGTTCTCTAGTTTCCTCCAACAATCCAAAATCATGGATTCAAGGTAAATTGAATGCTCCAAATTGCCCCATGTAGAGTGTGTTCGTGTGTTTGACTGGGCCCAGTGATAAATTGGTGAGCTGTCCTGGGTGTATCAGCCCAGTGCCCATAAATTTCTCCACTGAATGGGCCCTGAACCCCCCCCCCCCCCCGGGTGGAGTTTCCATGTTCTTACCGTGTTGACATGGGTTTTCGCCGGGTTCTCCGCTTTCCTCCCACAGTACCTAAACATGGATTTAATGTAAACTAAATGCTCTAAATTGCCCCATATAGAGTGTATTTGGGTTTGTGGGTGAGTGTGTGCACTTGGAAAACTCCGCATGGTGGCTTAGTGATAAGCATGTTGGAATCCTAATCTGGGTGGAGTTTCCATGTTCTCCCCATGTCCAAATGGGATTTCTCTTGGAGTTCTCCACTTTCCTCCCACATAAACAATCCATAAACATGGATTCAATGTTAATTGAATGCTCTAAATTGCCCCATATAGTGTGTGTTAGTGTCTGAGTATGTGCCCAGCGAAAGATTGGCACCCTGTACTGGGTGTATCTGCCCAGCACCCAAAATGTTCTCCACTGGATGGGCATGAGGAACCACTTGCAACCCTTGTAGATGATTAAGCGGAAGATGATGAGATGAGATAAATCTTGTTCATGAACTTTGAGTTTAACTGAATAGTCTTGCTAAATTAATCTTGCCCTCTCACTTAAGTTTTCCTGCATGTGTGTCGTGGTCTCGCCGTCTCCTCTGTCATCCTGGGATTCTGGGGGGCAGTCCTCATTCTGATCGGCATGAAGTGCACAAAGATCGGAGGTTCGGAAGTCGTCAATGCAAGAATCACTTTTGCAGCAGGCCTCGTATTTTTGGCATCAGGTACGAGCCTGGAGGGTTTTACCCAAGGATTATTTTGCCATTTCGGTGGATTGACTGTAAAAAAATGACATCTGTTCTCCACAGGACTTAGTGGGTTGGCAGTGTACACTCTGTGGGGGCACCAAGTACGGACCGATTTTTTGAACATCAACTTCAAGCCTCAGAAGTAATAGGTTTAAGATTGTTAACGTGATTTTTACAGATGTTTACGTGAACGTGGTTGAACGTGATGACACCACGTTGCTCAGTTTAATGCATTTATCGCTGTGTTGAGGTTCGAACTAGGTGCCGCGCTGTTCATCGGCTGGGGAGGTTCGTGCCTCATCATAACCTCAAGTGCTGTTTTGTGTTACTTTGCTGGAAGAGAAGGATTCTGCTCCAGGTAGAGACTGGATTACATTCATTAAACATTTGTGCACAGCTCATATTAATAAAATTTAAAAAATCAAAGAAACTAAAAGTTATCACTAAAGGCCCTGATCAGAATCAGTGTTCCAATTCATACCAATTCAGAGGTATGCAGTGGGTTAAAGTAGTGTGTCAAGTTCAGTGCTTATAAAGGGGTGTGGTAGCTAAGTGTTGGGCTACCAATCTGAAGGTTAAGGGTTTAAACCCTGAGTCCACCACAGAGAACGTTTCGGGTGCTGGGCAGATACACCTATGACAGGGCACCACTCTATCGCTGGGCACACACTCACTCACACAGACACACAAACACTCTATATGGGGCAATTTGGAGAATTCAATTGACCTTGATCCAAGTATTTGGACTGTGGAAGGAAACCGGAGAACGTGCAGGAAACCCATGCAGACACTTTTTTTTAATATAGTGTGAATGTAACAGCTTAGTGGTTAGCATGTTCTCCTCTCAGCACTAGAGATTCCAGGTTCGAATCCCAATCTGGGTGGAGTTTCCATGTTCTCCCCGTGTCCGCGTGGGTTTCCGCGGGGTTCTCCGGTTTCCTCCCACAGTCCAAAAACATGGATCAAGGCCAATTGAATTCTCCAAATTGCCCCATATAGAGTGTGTCTGTGTGAGTGAGTTTGTGCCCAGCGATGGATTGGCGCCCTGTCCTGGGTCTATCTGCCCAGCGCCCGAGACGTTCTCCCCTGGGTGGACATGGGAAACCCCACCGTGACCCTAATAGAGGATAAAGCGGGAGATAATGAATGAATGAATAATGTTCCTGTTCTGTTTGCGGAAATGCAGGTTACACTGATTGTTTTAAATTTGTGCTGGATACTGTGTGTTCGGTCGTTTGGGTGTACTGACACCCAAAGTTTTTTCCATGCTATTTGCTGGAATGAGCAATTTGTGTGAAAATGGCAATCTGGAGGCGGCACGGTGGCTTAGTGGTTAGCATGTTCTCCTCTCAGCACTAGGGATTCCCGGTTCGAATCCCAATCTGGGAGGAGTTTCCATGTTCTCCCCGTGTCCGCGTGGGTTTCCTCCGGGTTCTCCGGTTTCCTCCTATCGTCCAAAAACATGGATCAAGTCAATTGAGTTCTCCAAATTGCCCCATATAGAGCGTGTATGTGTGCGTGTCTGTGTGAGTGTGTGACCAGTGATAGATTGGCGTTCTGTCCTGAGTGTATCTGCGCAGCGCCTGAGACGTTCTGCCCTGGGCATGGGGAACCCCCCGCGACCCTAGTAGAGGAAAAAGCGGAAGATAATGGATGGATGGATGAGTTTAAATACAAAAATATCATCTTGGTAACTAATACGGGTTTGAGCTAATGGAGTAGATCAGTGGTTGTCAAACGTTTTAGACCAAGTACCACCCATTATCACACCACAACTTTTAAATACCACGTTTTTCTTCACTGAACGGCATATGGCAAACACCAATTAGCTGTGTGCTAATGTCTGTGTGCGTGTCTGTGTGTGTGAGTGTGTGCCCAGTGATAGATTGGCGCCCTGTCCTGGGTGTATCTGCCCAGCGCCCGAACCATTCTCCCCTGGATGAGCATGGGGAACCCCTCCGCGACCCTAATAGAGGATAAAGCGAAAGATAATGGATTGATGGATGGAATGGCAATCTGAAGCCGTCTTTTCTATGCTGATTCGACAATACTAACATGATGTGTGTAAACCGGTTTCAATATAAAAGCCTATGCAGTATAGCTTTGTTGCTCCTGCTGTGTAATGTCCCTGTATTAGAACTCCAGCTGACAGGCTTACTTTGGATGATAAGCCTCAGCATGAGGCATGACTGAAAATAACGTTATAATTCCTTCATTCATTATCTCCCGCTTCATCCTCCATTAGGGTCGCGGTGGGGTTCCCCATGCCCATCCAGGAGAGAACGTCCCGGGCAGATAGACCTAGGACAGGGCGCCAATCCATCGCTGGGCACACACTCACTCACACAGACACACTCTATATAGGGCAATTTTGAGAATTTAAGTGACTTCATCCATGTTTTTGGACTGTGGGAGGAACCCGGAGAACCCAGAGGAAACCCACGCAGACACGGGGAGAACATGGAAACTCCACCCAGATGGGGATTCGAACCGGGAATCCCTAGCGCTGAGAGGCGAACGTGCTAACCACTAAGCCACCGTGCCGCCCAACGTTATAATAAGTCTGTCAAATAATTACAAATGTCAAAAGTTTTGTAACTCATTGTCATGCAGCATCATTATCCACATCAGACCAAATGTTTCTTCTTCCCTCAGACATCCTGCGTCCCGGTCTTACACGAGAGCTCGCTCCCGAGGGACATACGTGACTGCCCGGACTAAAGGAACCTACATGATGCCAATATACTCCAAGCCAGCAACAGTTATCATGCCTCCATTATTCACCTCGGACCGAGAGAGCAAGGGAACCAGGAGGACACAGCAGACGTACAGAACCCACATTAACAGGCCCTTAACTTCTCATCCTTTTAATATGGATTCATATGTATAGATCAAGGGCGGCACGGTGGCTTAATGGTTTGCATGTTCTCCTCTCAGCACTAGGAATTCCCGGTTTGAATCCCAATCTGGGTGGAGTTTCAATGTTCTCTCCCTGTGTGCCGGTTGTTTTTTCCTCCGGGTTGTCCGGTTTCCTCCCACAGTCCAAAAACATGGTTTAAGGTCAATTGAGTTCTCCAAATTGCCCCATATAGAGTGTGTATGAGTGAGTGTGTGCTAAGTAATAGATTGGCGCCTTATCCTGTGTATCTGCCCAGCGCCTGAGACATTTTACCCTGGATGGGCATGGGGAACCCCCCCCCCACGACCCTAGAAGAGGATAAACCAGAAGATAATGGATGGATGGATGGATGTATAGATCAGTGATGAATAGAGGGTAATAACTCCAGCTCCAGCACTCTACAGCGAGAAGGGATGAGGTGTTAAGACTGATTTTGCCTTTACAGATCGAATCCCTATCTGGGTGAAGTTTCCATGTTCTCCCCGTGTCTGCGTGAGTTTCCTCCGGGTTCTCCGGTTTCCTCCCACAGTACAAAAACATGGATGAAGTCAATTGAATTCTCCAATATTGTCTCATATAGAGTGTGTTTGTGTAAGTGAGTGTGTGCCCAGTGATAGATTGGCGCCCTGTCCTCTGTGTATCTGCCCAGCGCCCGAGACACTCTCCCCTGGATGGGCATGGGGAACCCCCCGCGACCCTAGTAGAGGAAAAAGCGGAACATAATGGATGGATGGATGAGTTTAAATACAAAAATAACATCTTGGTAACTGACACAGGTTTGAGGTCATGGAGTAGATCAGTGGTTCTCAAACTTTTTAGACCAAATACCACCCATTATCACACCAAAACTTCACTGAATGGTATATGGCAAACACCAATTAGGTGTAAGTGCATATTAAAGCAATAAGTTACGAGAGGGGGTGGCATTACAAACATAGGTGTTGTTAGGTGCAAAGTACCATTACACCTCTTCTCTGTGATTTATTTATTCATTCATTATCTTCCACTCAATCCTCTACTAGGGTCATGAGAGGTTTCTCTAGGCCCATCCAGGGGAGAACATTTTGGACACTGGGCAGATACACACTCACTCACACATACATATTACATTTACATTACATTTTGGTCATTTAGCCGAATGCTTTTATCCAAAGCGACTTACAAGGTGAGCACAGGGTTAATCACAACACCCCTGGAGCAATGAGGGTTAAGGGCCTTGCTCAAGGACCCACATTGATAACTTCAGTGGACCTGGGATTTAAACCCCCAACCTTCTGATCGATAGCCCAACACCTGAACCACTGAGCTACCTTGCCTGAACACACACAAACACAAACCCACTCCATATGGGGGAATTTAGAGCATTCAATTTACCTTCAATCCAAGGTTTTGGTCTGTGGGACAAAACCGGAGAACCCGGAGGAAACCTACGTGGAAATGTTCCATCTTCCGCTTAATCCTATGCTAGGGTCATGGGTTTGCCCATATACTATATATAGGAGCAATTTAGGCAGCTTATTCACCTTAAATCCATTTTATACTATGGGAAGAAACAGGGAAACTACACCCAGATAGGGATTTACACCTGGAATGCCCAGGGCTGAGAGGCAAACATGCCAACCAATTAGCCAACATATCCCCATTTCCTGTGATTTATTCACTATAATAGATAACCTTATTGTCTTATTGCGCTTATAAAACGGTTATAATCACACTATAATAAAGGTTTAATAAATAAATGCGTTAACTGAAAGCAAATTCGTTAATAAACTGCTCTTCCTCGACATAATCTAGTCCGGTTTTTAAAATGAAGCTGATCCTGAGTAACATGTTTGCATTTTTTTAACAAGAAAATACTGCCATCTATTGTCTGCATTACAGAATGCAGTTTATTTAAAAAATTAGGAAAATAATGTATTTAATATCCATACCATTATCTAGTGTGCCTCGTCGTGCTTCTTTGAATACCACCAGTGGAACGTGTACCACAGAACCACTGGAGAAGATGTCTAGTCTCTTGACTTTAATCCCATGGAGAACATCCAATGTCAAAATTCCAACACTCAGAAATCTTTGTTTTGAAGATTGGACTTTGATAGATCCCTGCTTTTTAAATAACACACCCGGTCATCCCATTAAATAAAAACACCCCATTTCACTTTTAAATCTTCTAATCCTGTAGGTTCCCACACTTTTGCTACACACATCTGTAAAATTGGATTATTTTTCTTTGTAAACTAATAATCACCTCTGATATGTTTTACCTAATTTTTTTAATAGCTTCTATAAAATGCTGTAGTTTTATAAAAATCAACAAATCATTGAATTATTGCAGGGATATTGAACCTTTACACAAAACAGTTTGTGGAAACATTTGGCTTTGTTCCTTTAAATTATACAACATGGACTTGACCCCAAACAACAACTGTAGTAATTAATTTTTTGTTGTTGTCGTTGGAGTCTCACCATCAGCAGAATTATGTCATAACAAACAGTTCTGATTCCTCTTATTGCTGCTGAAATGGTGTTTCTGGTCATTCAGTTGTTTTAATTCATATTCACTAAAGTCATTTGCTGTCGGAGTCGTCCCAGTCGCTAACGCTCACATTACTGCTCTTTAAAGTGCTTCCTGTCCCAGCATCCTTCAGACCTGAAACACAGACACAGAAACTGAAGTTGATGCTACATTACTTTGGAATTCTTGCAAAAACCTGATGATACTGGATCAGTTTTGAATGTGAATTCTGCACGTTTACAAATGCAATTTTTTTTTTTTACCATTCTGCATTAGAGCATAAGGCAAAGGCTACAAAATATAATAAAGTTACTCTGTGCAACCTTAAAAAAAAAAAAAATAGAATTTTTGTGTAAATAAAGGGTACATGAAGGAAAGGACAATCAGTGAGTCTGTTTCTTATTTTTGTTGCATTCTGAGAACTGGGCTGAAAACCAGTTTATAATTTACAACACAGTTACACACAGTGGTGTCCACATCAAGTCCATTATCTGGTCGGTTTTTATGACACTGAACAATCAATTCTGCTTTATTTATAACCACACTAACCGAGTAGTGATTAGATGTTCAGTTGACATAGAAACACACACCTGTATCAGGTCCTTTTCCTGTGTAGCTTCCCCACACACTGGTGCTGGTGTCAAGACTCTTATCCACACTCTTCCTCACAGGGTTCAGATAAGGCTTTTGTGAAACAGAGGCGTCCTCCAATGAGGAAATGTCCCAATCATCATCATCATCATCATCATCATCGTCTTTCACAGCTGTCCTAAACTGAGATATCAAAGCAATGAAACACAAGTTTATAGCACCATGATGTTTTAACCATGTCCATATATATATATATATAAATACACACACACACAGAGGATAGCACGGTGGCTTAGTGGTTAGCACGTTCGACTCTCAGCACTAGGGATTCCCGGTTCGAATCCCAACCTGGGTGGAGTTTCCATGTTCTCCTCGTGTCCGTGTGGGTTTCCTCCGGTTTCTCCAGTTTACTCCCACAGTCCAAAATCATGGATCAAGTCAATTGAGTTCTCCAAATTGCCCTATATAGTGTGTGTCTGTGTGAATGTGTGCCCAGTGATAAATTGGCGCCCTGTCCTGGGTGTATTTGCCCAGCGCCTGAGACGTTCTCCCCTTGATAGGCATGGGGAACCCCACCGCGACCCTAATAAAGGATAAAGTGAAAGATAATGGATGGATATATATATATATATATATACACACACACACATCTATCTATCTATCTATCCATGCGCACACACACACACACACACACACACACACACATATATACATATACATATACATACACACAAGACAAGAAGTATATTGCTTTGTTCAGTAACATGCAATATAGAAGATAATAATATATATATATAAAAAAAATACAGTTCGGTACATAAACAATAAAATATCATCGTTTGTTGTCATTTAGTATAAGCAGTATTTGTAAGTTCAGCAAATAAAAACTCATTTTTAGTTGTTTTATTTACCAGCATGACATTTTCTAAGAACCTGCTGAAAAATGCTCAGACAAGCAAATCTCTATCAGCATGGTGACAGGTTTCTAATCCACGATAAAGTAAGAGATGAGTTGACATTTCTGACTAGTCTCCTTATGTACCATTTACTGACTATATTCCATTATAATGCAGATTATATCAGTTCAACTCTGTAACAACATTAATACTGTATTATGTCGTATTTATGTTTAAAAATCTGATATCAAATTTAAAGAATCGTAAGCAGACATTTTGAAAAACTGGTGTAATGTCATGGGGTGGCTTAGTGATTAGCACGTCTCTCAGCACTAGGGATTCCCGGTTTGAATTCAAATCTGGGTGGAGTTCTCCCCGTGTCCGCATGGGTTTCCTCCAGGTTCTCCGGTTTCCCTCCACAGTCCAAAAACATGGATCAAGGTCAATTGAATTCTCCAAATTGCCCCATATAGAGTGTGTCTGTGTGAGTGAGTGAGTCTATTCCCAGCGATAGATTGGCGCCCTGTCCTGGGTGTATCTGCCCAGCGCCTGAGACGTTCTCCCCTGGATGGGCATGGGGAACCCCCCCACCCCCACCCCGAGCCTAATAGAGGATGAAGCGGAACATAATGGATTGATGGATGATCTAAAGTCAAAATAGAGAACTTGGAAATGTTGCTTAGCAGAATTTCAAAGTGAATTTCCAAACACAAACATTAAGATCTAATTACTGTACCTTACCCATCCATCCATTATCTTCCGCTTTATCCTCTACTAGGGTCGCGCGGGGGGGGGGGGGGTCCCCATGCCTATCCAGGGGAGAACGTCTCGGGCGCTGGGCAGATACACCCAGGACAGGGCGCCAATCCATCGCTGGGCACACACTCACTCATACACACACACTCTATATGGGGCAATTTGGAGAATTCAATTGACTTGATCCATGTTTTTGGACTGTGGGAGGAAACCAGAGAACCCGGAGGAAACCCACACGGACATGGGTAGAACATGGAAACTCCACCCAGATAGGGATTCGAACCGGGAATCCCTAGTGCTGAGAGGCGAACGTGCTAACCACTAAGCCACCGTACTGCCCTTACTGTACCTTATACAATGCCAATTTAAAAAAGAATGAATGTAAGTGATTGTTATGTGTAATATATTTGTTGACCAGCTATTGCAGGATCACACTGTTTAATCAAGTCATTTCCTTTGGGTTTGTTTTCTAACCACCGCGTTCATGTGTTGAATCTTAAATACCATACAGTCCCCACCTTCAGCTCCTGGACCACATTGGTGGAAACGCCGCTCGGTTTCTTGGCCGTTTTTTCCGGTATATTCTTTGTGAACTGCTGCTTCATATTACTGAATGGTGCGTTTACAGACTCTGCAAAACAAACAAAGGGATCAAATGGCTTAGTACATAATACATTTAATACATTTTCAAATATGGCATTTAAATTCAGTCATTTTGGAGACGTTTCATCCAAAGTGACTTAAAAGTGTGAGAATGAAATAATCAGTAACTTCGACAGTAAAGTCGAAATGTCTCCACCCTTGTGTTATTTAAAACATCTTTATATGTTTCCTGAGAACACTGAATGTCTCAGCATGCCTCAACCATAGGGACTTCTGACAGTGTCTCAGAACCTACCCATCATGCATTGCTCTAAAAGGTAGTGACTGTGAGGATTCATTCTCATTTGAAAAAGCGGTCTTACTATTCGATAGCTTCTGTACATTTCCATTCTGGTCGGTCCTCTTCTGCAGCTGCTCAACAGCAATTTCCTCGAGTTCACTGCCCTCGGTCCACTCGTTCTCACTCTCCA
Source organism: Corydoras maculifer (assembly GCA_019802435.1). Lineage (NCBI taxonomy): Eukaryota > Metazoa > Chordata > Actinopteri > Siluriformes > Callichthyidae > Corydoras > Corydoras maculifer. The sequence goes on from JAFMOD010000625.1 coordinate 463,259, forward strand.
GGTTGGTCACTTCCACCTTGTCTGTATTCGGTACAGGGGTTTGGTGCAGTCTGGACCCCTGTGCTGCTTTCTGTACAGCGATCAGAGGCGGTGGGGCAGAACGCTGCACGACTCGTAGGGGCTGCGTTTTTACCTGAGGGCGTGACTGAGGGATCAATCCATCTTCCTCTGGTGAGTCTTCATCTGAACTGGATGATGCGATTCTGTTATACGAGGAAACAGCAGATATATATATATGTGTGTGAGGTATATGTGTGTATATATGTGTGAATATATATTGAGGTGAGTATCTCTGTCTGGGCGGCGTGGCTGACACCACTTTGGTGACAGACAGACACACACACACTCACATTTACTCACACACTCACTCTCGCACTCACTCTCGCTCTCACTCACTCACACAGTCACTCTCACACTCACTCTCACTTTCACACACCCTCTTACACACCCTCTCACTCTCACTCTCACTTTCACACACCCTCTTACACACCCTCTCACTCTCACGCACACTTAGTCGCACGCACACTGCCGCACGCACACTCTGCCGCACGCACTCTGTCGCACACTCTGTCGCACTCAGTCACACTCAGTCACCCACACAGTCGCACTCACACACACCCACAGTCGCACTCATACACACACACAAAGTCGCACTCACACACACATCTTTAAAGAGACTGTAATCCATGATAAAATTTGGATTACTTTTGGAAGGGCCTAGGGGTGGAGGTCTTGGGCTGAGTGCTTGAGTCGCTGTGGGCTGATTGAGGTGAGTATCTCTGTCTGGGCGGCGTGGCTGACACCACTTTGGTGACTGTTGTAGGAAGACTACTGGATCGTGACCTGGACTGAAATGCTGCTATAATCAAGAAGATAACAAACAGTAAGTATTTAAAGTATGACAATTTACAAAAAGAGCTCAAGTATGCAGACACCTGGACATTTAGGAGTTAATACACCCCAATAGACCCCCGCCTCACACACTGATGATGAGGATGAACTCTGTGAAAGCTTTAATTTAAGATTTAATGTTTGCATTGTTTCTGTGCCCTTTATTGTATGCATTAAATCTGGGGGTATATGCCAATGGAAACATTGGTTTCCTTCCACAGTTTAAAAATATGGAATCAAGTTGAATCAACTGCTCTCAATTGCTCCTATATAGGATGGGTGGTAAATATAGATGGCATGGGGAACCCCACCCTCCGAACCTAGCATAGGATTAAGTGGAAGATAATAAATAAAAGATTTTAATGGGTGGCACGGTGTCGCAGCAGTCAGCGCTTCCTAATGTAGCAATCATTTACTTTATGGACTATGCAAGCTCTTCCTGTGTGTTTTCTTTGGTGTTTAAGGGAGTGGGACAGGGGTAACTGGGACACCACTATGTGAGTGGAACTTCCACCATGTGGCAGTCTACAGGTTGAACAGGACATGGCACTATTAGTGGGTTGACGCCTCATTTTGCTATTTGCGCAGTATTTATGTCTGGGTTTTGTTTCGTCACACTCAAGCTGACCTTGTACTGGTTCTTTAGGTTTTTCCAGCATCCCGCTGTTCTGTTCCCTCACTTTGTGCGCTAGTTTGCGGCTAAGGTCTTTTTGCAACATTTGGTATTCGTGGTCTTCACTCTGCCTCTGCTTCCGCCCCATGTCCACCGCAGCCATCACCTTCTTATATGCTGTGCTGGAAAGTCCTTCACTCTGGAGAAAAGTGGAACATTCCACAAAGTAAAGTTTTAAACAAGACAATAATGTGGGGGATATAGACGTTCTTATTAAACTCACAGACTGGACTCCCAAACTTTGTAGCTTGTCGTGGAGGCTTTGCTGCATGGCCACACGCATGTCCTTCTTGAAGCTGGGATTCTTTAGCAGCTCATTTGCTTTCAGCTGCCAGGACGGAGTCTCCGGAAGGCTTTCTGAGAAGCTGGAGGAATCTGTAGAGAGCAAATGACGATCACCACTGCAAATCCAAACACATGCTGCATGCGGAGTAGAACAAGCCAGCACCTTGGCTGACAATACAATTCACAGAGCACTGATGAGAAACCAAACATGAGATGAGAGAAGAAGATCGGCTCCTCAAGGACATGCATCTGGCTTCACTGCTCAGAACTCGAACTTACTGACACATGCTATGTTGACTGATGGAATAGGACAGACTGAATGAGAGACATGGCGTCCATGCACACGTCATGCATGAGTACCAGTGGCATGTACAGCTAGCTGTCTTTGCTTCGTTTACCTTTGTCCTCCTCGGACAGCTCCACAATAGGATCCAGCTTATGAGACAAGCTAGTCTGTGCTACTAGCATATGACAAAGGAGGGGTGAGAAAATATTGCAAATTAACAACTATGGGAAGGACAAAGGTCAAACATGTATCTGCTAAATGTCAGCATGGGTTTTCTCCAGGTTCTCCGGTTTCAGTCCACGGTCCGGGGGGCGGGGGGGGATACACCCAGGACATGGTGTCAATCTGGGCACATTCACTCACACAAACACTCAATTTACCCTGAATCCATGTTTTTGGACTGTGGGAGGAAACTGGAGAACCCAGAGGAAACCCACGAAAACACCACCCAGATTAGGATTCCAACCTGAATATTCAGAGCTGAGATTTGCTCTAATTTGAATGCTCTAAATTGCCCCCTATAGTGTGTGTGTGAGTGTGACCAGTGATAGATGACCAGTGATAGATGACCTGTTCTGGGTGTATCTGCCCCTCCCCCCCAGACCCTAGCAGAGGATTAAGCGGAAGATAATGCGTGAATTAATTAATGAATGATTTCTAATAAATGGTTAAATTTAGAATAAATGACTGTGAAATTCCTTCAAACTAAACATATTAAAGCCTGTACTAAATGTCCTGCACAGGGAGGTAGCAGTTGTCTCCAAATTTTGCCCACAAAATGTAAACCACATTGGTTGGGGGGTACAAAATAACCCTCATTGCATCCACTTGCGTTTTGCTTTGATCTTAACCAACCATCAAGCTGGGATACTTGATGACACCATATAAAGTGTTTACATAATTCAAATACTATGATACTTAATTAGCATTCAAAAAGACAATTTTATGTTTAATATTATTAGTTTTTGGGTATGAATTACCTAATAACCTGCACCAGGGCTGAACTCATTGCGTTTATATTCCCAGCATCTAGAGTTTAGGTAGTTTAACAAAAAAACACTATTCTAAAGCCTGGTGTACAAACCAGAACTGTTTATGGTTCTCAACCATCTTTTCTACTTTATTCCTCTAAATTAAGGTTGGAATACTTAATAAGAAGGTTTAATGCACCAACACTGGATCCAACAAAACCAAACCATCAGGCTTCCATCTCCATAATTTATAGCTGGGGTCACACACAGAGGAACCTACTCCTACTAGTCTTTTTACCCAGTCAACCAGGTCCAGAATCCTGTGTGATGTCCCAGATAGTTCTACATCGATTCATCAGTCTATTAGATCTTTGTTCCTTTGTACTGCAAATTATTTACTAGACTTAAATCTACTGTATAATGACAATAATTGTACATATTGACCTTAGTCATAATTTTTATTAGTAATGAATAAGTAATTATTAAGGTTAATTAGAAGATTTCAAATATCTACTTTTGAAGACCACTCACCATTATGTTTGACAACAAGAAAAATTTGAAAAGACATCAGCAAAGACATTTGAAAAAAATAGAAGGCGCATGTTTTTAAATGCCCAGTTCCCACATAAAGTTATTATTTAATATTATTATAATATTTAGCAAGTTTCAACATCATGGGACCACAGAACCAATATAAGATCTAGAAAGATGACACATTCTGACGTATATATGTATGTATATATATATATATATATATATATATATATATATATATATATATATATATATTTACCTTCTTGAGGATCCACTTGTTTGGGTGAACTGGCAGTGAGCTGCTTCATCTGTGAAGCAGAAGACAAACAAACAAAATTACAAACATCATAATTCTAAGTGGTTACTTTAGTTAAACTTTTATTTATCAGACCAAAAGTACAAAGATGATTTTTATATTAAATCACATTCTCTTAATAACACTCTGTTTCAGTCGTTGTTAGTAAATTTACATTTACATTTAGTCATTTAGCAGACGCTTTTATCCAAAGCGACTTACAAATGAGAACACCACAAGTCAGAAGCCATGAAGAAAACCAACTACACTGTAAATTCATCAAACCTGAATGTTATTCGATGCCGTGGCACACGCCCCCCCCTCACTTTTTCTTTTTTATTACAACAGGTATTTGTTAAAGAGATGCGTCTTCAGTAGTTTTTTACAACTGTTTAGTGATTCTGCCTTATGGATAGAGTTGGAAAGAACATTCCACCATTTTGCAGTGGTGAAAGCCACGGAGTGCGAATTAGCTCCTCGGTGAGGTGGAATCGCCAGGCGGCGATCATCGCTGGAGCGAAGAGAATGGGTCGGAGTGTATTTTAAAAAGATGGAGTGAAGGTAGGAGGAGGAAGATCCAGAAATGGTTCAGTATGCTAGAGTCAGTGACTTAAATTTAAAATACTAACTATTGCAATTCCAGCTTACAGTCCAAAATACCTATATAAACCTCATCTCATTTTATTTTCCAATTCAATCCTCTTCTAGAGTCGCGAGGGGGCACCAATCTATCACTGGACACACACTTAGTTGATGTGTGTGTATAAGTGACATAAAATTAATGAGTGATCTGTTGTACCTACTGTACTTAAACACAGAGGAATTTATCCTCCACATTTAACTCATCTGTGTAGTAATAAACACACTGAGCAGTTGCAAGCCTTGTATACGGCTTCCAGGGAGCAATTGGGGTTAGGTGCCTTGCTTGTTTTTGGAACTTAAACTAAAATATAAAAATATTAATCTGAATTAAATGAAACTGAATCCAATGTTTAAGAAGTGGGCCTTAATATTTTTGCCCTAATGGTATATATGCTGACGACCCATGTTGCAACTTAGATGATTTTCTGGACTCATCTGACCGAAGATCATGTTTATACTGATTGTGTTGTGATGATTGAGTTCCCAAATTCTCCTGATGTGCTATAAATAATAATAAAGACTTTAAGGATAACCTATAATAATAAAAACACACCTTTGCTCTTGATGAGACTTTTTTAGATCTGATTAAAGCATTCTGTCATTATGCGCGGCATGCGCCTGAGCTGCTGCGCTCATACAGGAAATCCTGAATAAGGAGCAGATATCCGGCGCTGCTGTACAATACTGACCTTCTTGTTCTGGTCTGTGATTAACTGCTGCTGCTCCTGCAGCCGGAGTTCCATCTTCTCCATGTGCTTCTGCACCATTATCTTGTCTTCAGATTGAGAGGAGTGCATCTGTGACAGGGTTAGTTTTATCTGCATGAGAGAAACAGAGAAAGAGAGAGATGCTCAGAGCAAACATTATGACATGATGAAGAGAATAAATTGAAGAGCTGCATCACTACCTGATGCTTTTCAAGCTTATGTTCTTCCTTTAGTTTTTGCATTTTTGACATCCACTTCATCTCCTGTAAAGCAGAATAAAGACAAGGTTGTACATCTGGATCCGAATTCAGGGTCAATATATACTTTTTATTTAAATAGGCTGACCTGAGTGTGGAGCTTCTGCTGGAGCTGCAGAACCTCCTTCTGTTGTTGGTCTGCACTGTTCTGAATGGAGCTGGTCTGAAAGTTCTCCTGCACCTTACAGCTCTGCTGCAGCTTCAGCACCTCCTGATGGTATGAATACTTCTGCCTGAATTGACTTCTTTCTAAATGTTTAGTGCATTATACCTAACAGGGGCAGCACGGTGGCTTAGTGGTTGGCATGTTCTCCTCTCAGCACTAGCGATTCCCAGTTCGAATCCCCATCTGGGTGGAGTTTCCATGTTCTCCCCGTGTCCGCGTGGGTTTCCTCCCACAGTCCAAAAACATGGATCAAGTCAATTGAGTTCTCCAAATTGCCCCATGTAGAGTGTGTGTGTGTGCGTGTCTGTGTGTGTGAGTGTGTGCCCAGCGATAGATTGGCGCCCTGTCCTGGGTGTATCTGCCCAGCGCCTGAAACTTTCTCCCCTGGATGGTCATAAGCGGAAGATAATGAAATCTAACAGGATGACATTTAGACTTACTTTCTCAAGGTTTCTGTTTCTTTGATGCAGGGAATCCATGTCCCTCTGACAGGCCTGCTTCACTTCATCCATCTTGCTGTTCATTCGAACCCGCTCGTCCTCCTTCCAGATCTCCAACTGCTTCATAAATTCATCCTGCTTCTGTAACAGGTCTTTTTCCTAAATTGTAACAGGATGCATGGAAATATATGCATGAAAATGAAGTCACATGGATGAATGTTGTAAACACAGCAACGCAGACAGCAAGGTCTGATCGAAAATGCCCCTGGGGTAACAATGGAAGTACACCAGTGAGAAACAGCTCTTTAAACAAATGATCACCATGTGTTAGCAAACCTTTCACAATTCCTATTGGTAAAATTAGTCTATAAACATTAAATATGGTACATTTCTGCCACCTACTGGACATTAGGATATATTGTGGGTCAAGAATCCCAACTTGATTGAGTAGCATAATTACTCAATACCATAAAGCATTCTGTATAATAACCTTAAAGTATTAGCACTGATTAAGAAGACAAAACTTATTAACTAGGTGCCAGTACAGCTTCATCAACTGGGATTTGTAGTTCCTTTGGCTGACCATCTGGCAAGGCAGCTGTCATTCAACCCCCGGTGGCCTTTTCATAGAACACAGCCTGGAATGCTGCTGGTAAATTAAAAGCACCTCGGACCTGTTTGGCACGGTGCTCTTTCTGCTGCATCTCCATTTGGGATCTGGTCATCGTCAGCTCTTCCTGCAGTCTGTTGATCTCTTCTTGTAACTTCACAGCATTCACATTTCTCTGATTGTCTGTCATTGGTTCTACAACAGATGAACAGGTGAAGAACCCAGTTGCAAGTAAAACTACAAGGTGTTAACATGGAAAAACTATAGCAACTCACGGTTGTTGCATTCTGTCGGATGTCTACGCTGCATGTGGCATTGCAGGAAGGTTAGATTCATGAAGGCTTTTTCACAAAGTGGACACTGAAAGAAAAGAACAGGACAACGTGGTCCTCAGTATCTCTCGCGATGCAGTGTCCAGTAAAGTATAGACATAGGATCGCAATATTAAAAAGACAAAAGGGATTCTTTAGATGTGTCATTAGTCAAGAATGTTAGGTTCTGAGGTCTAAACACTCATTATATTCCGCTTACTCCTATACTATGGACGCAATGGACTAATTGTAGAACTATCAAAGAAATAAAATGATTTTTTTCTCTTTTTTGCCTAAACTGTTTTACACTCAGAGAAATTTGTCCTCCACATTTAACCCATGCAGTGAAACACACAAACACACACACACAAAGTGAACGCGTGCCTGGAGTGGTGGGCAGCCATGTATACAGCGACCAAGGAGCATATTAGTCATAGAAATTGCTGGGACCGGAATCGAACTAGAACCTGCCCCATGTGTAAATGGAACTGATAACAGTTGGACAATTAGAGGAGTAAAAAGGTGTGTCAAAACTTTGGTGTATATATATATATATATATATATATATATATATATATATATATATATATGGCGGCACGGTGGCTTAGTGGTTAGCACGTTCGCCTCTCAGCACTAGGGATTCCCGGTTCGAATCCCGATCTGGGTGGTGTTTCCATGTTCTCCCCGTGTCTGCGTGGGTTTCCTCCGGTTTCCTCCCACAGTCCAAAAACATGGATCAAGTCAATGGAATTCTCAAAAATTGCCCCATATAGAGTGTGTTTGTGTGAGTGAGTGTGTGCCCAGCAATGGATTGGCGCCCTGTCCTGGGTCTATCTGCCCAGCACCCGAGACGTTCTCCCCTGGATGGGCATGGGGAACCCCACCGCAACCCTGATAGAGGATAAAGCGGGAGATAATGAATGAATGAATATATATATCTATATATCTATCCATCCATTATCTTCCGCTTTATCCTCTATTAGGACACGGGGAGAACATGGAAACTCCACCCATATTGGATTCCGAACAGAGAATCCCTAGTGTTGGGAGGCGAACGTGCTAACCACTAATCACTATATATATCTATCATTCATTACTTTTCTATGCTTAATCCTCTAATGGGGGCTGTTTCGGGTGCTGGGTATTACAGGGCAAACACTCACTCACAAACACACACTATATGGGGCAATTTAGAGCAGTCAATTTATCTTGAACCCATGTATTTGGACTGTGGGAGGAAACCGGAAAACCCAAAGGACACCCACATTGACACGAAGAAAACAAGGATACTTCACCCAGGGTTGAAGGGCGAATGCGTCCTCTACTGTTCATGTATGTATTAAATCAAAACAATTGTGTTTTTTTTCATGCACTCTGAAAGAAATAACATGCCAAGACACAGAAGGAAGCTAAATCTCACCAGTGACATGGTTCTGACCTTTTACCCACCTTATGGTAATTACTCAGGCCTCTGCTGATCATTGTCTGCTGAGAAGAGATGATCTTTTTGCGGTGCTTCAGTTCCTCCTTCAAAGTCTTGATCTCCTGGGTCTGTTTCTGCAATTGAACCTGAAGCTGTTCTTTCTCCACGGCTTCCACCTGGAGCCGCTCCTCACCCGCCTGTAGGCAGGTGGACAGGCAGTCCTGAGAGTGGAGCAGGTACTCCAGCATCAGCTGGGCCAATCTGAAGAGCTTAAGCAGTGCTGGGTCCACCTGACTGTGGCAGCACATGCATCGCTCGCCCTCCAAACTGCAAAAGGTCACCACAGCCACGTGCTCCTGGAGGGTCTGAAAATCCAGGTCGCAGGCCACGCGATCAACATCGATGGCATTGATTCGTCGCCAGTCCACGCTCTCACGCCGCGACTGAAACTTGAAGGGGCCAGGGACGCAAGGCATACCCGAGCCGGATGCTCTACTTCGGTTTCTGGAAAACGGCTGGCTCTCAGGGGAGTTCAGAAGAGATGGAAGGCTTGCTGTGGAAGGGGTCACGAGGGATTCGGACAGCAAGGAGTAGTACACGTCATTGTGAAAGGGCTGCGAGAACAAAAAAAAAATCATTTAGAGTTTTAACCTGTTTAACCCTGGTACATGAACTAGTTTTACTTAAACTTGTATGTAAATGAATGCTGTTTAGCAAACCAGAGATATAAAGAACATTGCACAACAGACATAAACATAAGTTTTGAGCCTTATTACTGTAGTTATTACAGATGTGGAATAACTTACAAGAATTTAGGTGGAATTTATAAGAATTTCATGCAAGATAAATTGAATGAAAAATAAAGGGTGTAGTTTGAATTTGGTTTGGTAGTTAACACACTGATAAGGGAAGGATGTGTCCGAAACCACCTACTGCATACTACTAAGCAATGCTGTAGGTGAGAATGGCTAGTATGTCCCAAAAATGCAGTATATAAAAATTCTATAATACTGAAATTTATTATAAAATAAACAAAAAAACTATTCTATACTTTTATATATATATTTTTATTATATATATATCTTACTAAATCCTCTACTAGGGTCACGGGGGTTGGGTTTCCCCATGCCCATCCAGAGGAGGGTGTTTATCTATCTCTGAGCACACACTCACACAGACTATATGGGGCAATTTGGAGCATTCAATTTACCTTGAATCCATGTTTTTAGACTTTGGAAGAAAACCAGAGAACCCTGAGTAAAACACCACCTAGGTCAGGATTTGAACCTGGATCCCCAGTGCTGAGAGGTGGACGTGCTTAAGCCACAGTGCCATCCATATATCTTATGACTCCTATATAGTCCCAGGGCTATTGTAGCCATGTGGGTCAGCAACCAGCTTTGCAACCTAAACGTTCCCGGTTTGATTCCCGGTCCCAAGTACCATGACTGAAGTGCCCTTGGGCAATACACCTGACCATAGGGCTGCCCTCTGCACTGGACACGTGTGCTCTCTTCACTCAGTGAGTGTATATATCTGTCTTAGCGGTTAGCATGATCTCCTCTCAGCACTAGGGATTCCCGATTCAAATCCCAATCTGGGTGGAGTTTCCATGTTCTTCCCGTGTCCGCGTGGGTTTCCTCCGGGTTCTCCCGTTTCCTCCCACAGTCCAAAAACATGGATCAAGGTCAATTGAATTCTCCAAATTGCCCCATATAGAGTGTGTCTGTGTGAGTGAGTGTGTGCCCAGCGATAGATTGGCACCCTTCCCGGGGTGTATCTGCCCAGCGCCCAAAACGTTCTCCCCTGGATGGGCAACTCCCCCAATATATATATATATATATATATATATATATATATATATATATATATATAAATATATATATATATATATATATATATATATATATATATTTATGTGTGTGTGTTTGTGTGTATGTGTGTGTGTGTGTTCCACTGCATTAATGTGGAGGACAGTGGAAGCACTGTAGGCAATATATCTTTGCCATTGAGAATCAAACTGAGACACAGGGTACCATGAGGTTTCGGTGGTTAACTCTAAATCTCTAAATGACCTTTTGGTGGAAAACGATTCTACATTTGATTAGCGAACCCGAACAAAACCAGGAATCACTATAACAGCTGAACTAATACAAAAGCCATGCGCGACATATGGACTGAAAAATGACCGCACATGTTCTAGAGACGCATGGTCGTTTCACACTCCTTACCATGTTATGAAGAAGTTTTGAGTTGAAACAGGAAAACGATGAAAAACCAGCGGTTCCTTTTCGCGGCAGGACGCAAAGCCGAGCCACCGAGTCACCGCGCGCCGTCAGTCTCCATGGGAACAAACAGCTTCATGGCGTCCAACCCTGCAACAAACAGGAATGTTACCGCGACTATAAACGGCATAAACGTTGTGTTGTTGTTTTTTTGATCGTATTATTACTACTAAATATTTGTTTATTATTAAACCAGTTAGCAAAACCGTGTGCATTAACACTGCGTTACACTACGACGGCGTGCTCGCTTTAACGCTGGTCCATACACGAACCCGATGGGCTACAAACACATCTTAAAATACATTGGATTTTAGTAACGACGCGTTACGACTTTTAAATCGGCGACTTGACGGAAAAATCCGATTCATTTCTTCACTATCAATTCATTCCTTACAACTGCTGCGGTTCTTGGATTGCTTCGTGTTCCGTACAGCAAGTCCAGGCAAGTCGTAGAACAAAAGAGAACACAGCTCGCTAAATCTGAGGGCGAAGCGTCTTAAAAAACGTATAAAACTCTTGATTCGACGTGGTTTTTGGTCTGTGTGTAAACGCCACCGTCGATGGGTTTAGAAAAAAAAAACATTTTTAAAAGTTAAGACGCACTGCTTTTAGCCGCCGCGGTGAAACTCGGCGCTAACTAACGTTCCTCAAGTAACGGAGCTTCAAACCGCTCTGAGAGTCTGAAAAACCCTCACAAAACATAAAAGAGGCCTTAAAATCGACTTCACAATCGACATTACAGCTATTAAATAACAAAATACCAAAGTTGCAGGCGAGAGAAAAGCGGTGGAAACGGGTTCGGATGGAGAAGCAGTGTGAAAAGCGGTGGAGTTCCAAAAACCACGAGGGGAGGTGTTTGGGGGGGTCAAGTACATTTACATTTATATTTAGTCATTTAGACTTAGAAATGAGAACAACACAAGTCAGAAGAAAACCAACTATACTGTAAATTCATCAAACCTGATTGTTATTCGATGCTGCGCCCCCCCCCTTTATTTTTAAATAAACCATTCAATCATTCATTCATTATCTTCTGCTTATCCTCTATTAGGGTCGCGGTGGGGTTCCCCATGCCCATCCGGGGGCTAACGTCTCGGGCGCTGGGCAGATAGACCCAGGACAGGGCGCCAATCCATCGCTGGGCACATATTCACTCACACAGACACACTCTATAATGGGCAATTTGGAGAATTCAGTTGACTTGATCCATGTTTTTGGACTGTGGAAGGAAACCTGAGAACCCGGAGGAAACCCACGCAGACACGGGGAGAACATGGAAACTCCACCCAGATGGGGATTCGAACTGGGACCCCCTAGCGCTGGGAGGCGAACGTGCTAACCACTAAACCACCGTGCCACAATCCTTAATAAATAATTTTTAAATAATCATTTTTACTTTATATATACTAGTATATTAACATAAAATTAGTATTTATCTTTTTTTGGTTGTGTAAAACAAGCACACGCTTGTTTAAACGTTATCTCCTTCCATATCATGCGTCTTTCTCAGTACATATTTACATACAGTAAAAATAAATCAAAGCTGCTCAACGATGAATCTCCGTTAACACTTATTTGAACACCAGCGACCCCCCCTCCGTTAGAACTTTAAACAATCCCATCATGCAGTGCGCCTGGATTTCTAAGTAAACCTTTGCCACTCGTGTGGGTACGGAGTCCCTAAATGACATGGAAGAAAAAAATATATTGCGAGATCTCACAAAACTATGGCGGCACGGTGGCTTAGTGCAGGGTTGCCCACACTTTTCTGGCCTGAGATCTACTTTTCCATTGGACAGGTCATTGAAACCTGTGTACACACACCATGTTGGTATTGTCGAATATGTTAGAATTGCTCTTTTATTAAACACATTCCAGCAAATAGCATGAAAACCTGATTTTAGTTAAACACACAGTATACAGCACAAATGTACAACAATCACTGTAACCCACATTTCCCCAAACAGAACATCTATCCATCCATTTGGTCATTTATTTACATTTGGTACGCTTTTATCCAAAGCGACTTACAAGGTGAGCACAGGGTTAATCACAACATCCCTGGAGCAATGAGGGTTAAGGGCCTTGCTCAAGGACCCACACTGGTAACTTCAGTGGCATGGGATTTGAACCCACAACCTTCAGATTCCTAGTCCAATGCCCATCCATCCATTATCTTCTGCTTTATCCTCTATTAGGGTCGTGGGGGGGGTCCCCCATGCCCAACCAGGGGAGAACACTTCGGGTGCTGGAAAGATACACACAGGACAGGGCACCAATCTATCGCTGGGCACATTCACACGCACAAACACACTCTATATGGGGCAATTTGGAGAATTCAATTGACCTTGATCCATGTTTTTGGACTGTGGGAGGAAACCCGGAGGAACCCCACATGGACACGGGGAGAACATGGAAACTCCGCGCAGATTGGGATTCGAACTGGGAATCCCTAACGCTGAGAGGAACATGCTAAACCACTAAGCCACCGTGCTGCCCCCAAACAGAACATGAACATTAATAAAAGCAAATGCATTTTGAGTTTGACAAAAAAATATTCATCTTCCCACTCTAAATGAAAGTGGAACATTTTAGTTCTTTTTGAGCTTCACTCGTCCTTCACTCGTCTTGTGAAGGGGGGGGGGGCAGACTGATCGCTCGCTTGCAAGAGATCTTTGCGATCGACGTATTGAGCACCCCTGGCTTAGTGGTTAGCATGTTCACCTCTCAGCGCTAGGGATTCCCGGTTCGAATCCCGATCTGGGTGGAGTTTCCATGCTCTCCCCGTGTCTGCGTGGGTTTCCTCCGGGTTCTCCGGTTTCCGCCCACAGTCCAAAAACATGTACCAAGTCAATTGAATTATGCAAATTGCCCCATATAGAGTGTGTCTGTGTCCTGGGTCTATCTGCCCAGCGCCCGAAACGTTCTCCCCTGGATGGGCATGGGGAACCCCAATGCGACCCTAATAGAGGATAAAGCGGGAGATAATGAATGAATGAATGAATGGATCTCGCAAAACTAACGCGGTCCGCTTGCATTAAGTAGTCGCTTCTCTCGTGTTGGAATTTATTAAACATAAAAAGACATGAATTGCATTATTTGTAAGGTTTTTTATATTTCGTAATGCTCTTTATTTCTGTAATGACATTTACAATTTCACATAGTTCAAACAACTGCTGAATGACTGCAGGGAACAGAGGGAATGGTCATTTTCGGGATGAGCGTGTATAATTGTAAGAATGTCCAGTGGCGGGATGAGCATGGCACGGAATGAGCTGTAGACTGAGGGAGCAGGTAACATTTTTTAAATGTAATGGTGAGACTGGGGCTCAGGAAGTCCCCACCATATATGGAAGGTCCATTCACACTCATCCACACACAGGACAGCCCACCTAAGGATTAAATACCGAAGCGGGATCTTTGAGAATTCAGAGTTCTCTTATCAATCGCAGTCGTCTGCCATTGATGATTTTTCCTAAACACTTGTTTGTCTTATTCAGTAAAACACATAAAAATTTTTTGGAATCCGTTTTATTGCAACATAACACTCATTTATACGAAAACCGTGTTTACGGGCAAGCACTGATTTAATGTCTTTATATTGCAAGCCAATCACAAAAAAAAACTCAATAAAACTTTTCCACGGATGAACTTTCTCCATTGTGATCCTTTATTGTTGTTGACCCGGAAACTGACCTGAAATAAATATAAATTCATTAATTCATTCATTATCTCCCGCTAATCCTCTATTAGGGTCGCGGTGGGGTTCCCCATGCCCATCCAGGGGAGAACGCCTCGGGCGTGGGGCAGATAGACCCAGGACAGGGCACCAATCCATCGCTGGGCACACACTCACTCACACAGACACACTCTATATGGGGCAATTTTGAGAATTCAATTAACTTGATCCATGTTTTTGGACTGTGGGAGGAAACCGGAGAACCCGGAGGAAAACCCACGCAGCCATGGGGAGAACATGAAAACTCCACCCAGATGGGGATTCGAACCAGAAATCCCTAGCGCTGAGAGGTGAATGTGCTAACCACTAAGCCACCGTGCCGCCCCATAAATATAAATATAACTAAATATTTTTTTTCCATGTCACTTTAGTATCTTAGAAATCTTACTTACTACTTTTTAATAGCCTCTCAGCTCCAGGTTCCAGGTTCGAATCCCAATCTGGGTGGAGTCTCCATGTTGTCCCCATGTCCGTATGGATTTCTTTTGGGTTCTTCAGTTTCCCTTCCACAGTCCAAAAACATTGATGCAAGGTAAACGGTATGCTCTAAATTGCCCCATATAATGTGTGTGTGTGTGTGTGTGTGTGTGTGTGTGTGTGTGAGTGAGTGTGTGCCCAGCGATACATTGGCGCCCTATCCTGTATGTATCTGCCCAGCGCCCAAAACGCTTTTTCCTGGATGGGCAGGGGATCCCCCCCCCCCCAAGATATTTCAAACTACAAACCGGATTCCAAAAAAGTGAGGACACTAAACAAATTGTGAATAAAAACTGGATGTAGTGATGTGCAGATGGCAAATGTCAATATCCATCCATCCATTATCTTCCACTTTATCCTTCACTAGGGTCGCAGGGGGGGTCCCATGCCTATCTAGGGGAGAACATTTTGGGCACTGGGCAGATACATCCAGGACAGGGTGCCAATCTATCACTGGGCATACATTCACTCACACACACACACAGACACAGTATTTGGGGCAATTTGGAGAATTCAATTGACCTTGATCTATGTTTTTGGACTGTAGGAGGAACCCAGAGAACCCGGAGGAAACCTACACGGACATGGGGAGAACATGGAAACTCCACCCAGATTGGGATTCAAACCGGGAATCCCTAGCGCCGAGAGGCGAACGTGCTAACCACTAAGCCACCATGCCGCCCCAAATGCCAATATTTTATTCGTAATAGAACATAGATGACAGATCAAAAGTTTAATCTGAGTAAATGTAACATTTTAAAGGAAAAATATGGTAAATCAAAATCTCAGTGTCAATAAATCCCAAAAAAGTTGGGACAAGTAGCAATAAGTGGCTGGAAAAGGGAAATTAAGCATATAATGAACAGCTGGAAGACCAATTACCATTAATTAGGTCAGTTAACAATATAAAAAGGGCTTCTCAGAGTGTCAGTGTCTCTCAAAATCCAAGATGGTAAGAGGATCACCAATTCCACCATTGTTGTGCAGAAAGATAGTGTAACGATTCCAGAATGGTGTTACCCAGCCAAAAATAGCAAAGACTTTTAAGTTATCATCATCAACCATGCATAACATTATTAAAATATTTGGAGAATCTGGAACAATCGTAAGGGTCAAGGCTGTAAAACCATACTGGTTGCATGTGATCGCCGGGCCCTTAAACGTCATTGCACCTCAAACAGGAATGCCACTGTCAAGGAAATAGCAGAATGGGCTCAGGAATACTTCCAGAAAGCATTGTCAGTAAACACAATTCACTGTGCCATCCGCCGTTGCCAGCTGAAACTCACTGCAAAGAGGAAGCAATTTCTAAGCAAGCCCCACAAGCTCATATGTTTGCACTGGGCCAGGGGTCATTTAAAATGGAGTGCGGCAAAATGGAAGACTGTTCTGTGGTCAGATAAGTTACGATTTGAAGTTCTTTATGGAACACTGGGACGCCATGTCATCTGGACAAGAGAGGACAAGGATAACCCAAGTTGTTATTAACGCTCCGTTCAGAAGTCTGCATCACTGATGGTATGGGGTTGCATGAGTGCTTGGGGCATGGGCAGCTTGCATGTCTGAAAAAGCACCATTAATGCAGAGAACTATGTTCAGGTTCTAGAATAAAATATGCTCCCTTCTAGACGTCATCTATTTCAGGAAAGACCCTGCATTTTTCAACAAGATAATGCCAGACCACATTCTGCAGCAATCACAACATCATGGCTACGTAGGGGAAGGATCCGGGTACTGAAATAGCCAGCCTGCAGTCCAGATCTTTCACCTATAGGGAATGTAGCTCTCTCCAATTTAAAGTCGACAGCACAAGTATTCTTGCAAAAACTGATTAGGTTTAGTCTTGAGTTTGTACCTTAACTTTGTACATAACCTTACACCCAACCGTAAGAACTGTAACATAAATCACATAAACAAATGTACAATGAGCAATTTTTACATTGTAAATAATTAGTCTTAAGAATGACCCTTTGCTTGTTTAACCACACAAATTTATATCTTTATAACCACAACTACAGTTCCTAAAGATTCCGCTTTAGCCTATATCAGGGTCACGGATAGAACACCAATCCATCGCTGGGCACATGCTCTATATGGGGCAATTTGAAGAATTCAAGACTTGATCCATGTTTTTGGACTGTGGGAGGAAACCAGAGAACCTGGGGGAAAACCACGCAGACACAAGAAAAACATGGAAACTCCAACCAGATGGGGATTCGAACCGGGAATCCCTAGCGCTGAGCGGCAAACGTGCTAACCACTAAGCCACCGTGCCGCCCCAAGTAGTCATATGATGGGCTAAATTAGTACTATATGATGAATCACTCCGACCTGTGATTACTGTCCTCCCT
The DNA here is from genome assembly GCA_019802435.1 of Corydoras maculifer. Classification (NCBI taxonomy): domain Eukaryota; kingdom Metazoa; phylum Chordata; class Actinopteri; order Siluriformes; family Callichthyidae; genus Corydoras; species Corydoras maculifer. The sequence goes on from JAFMOD010000625.1 coordinate 480,602, forward strand.
TCATACTTAAGGAACTTGACATACTAATATACTTTGCATTAGGGTCGGGGGGGGGGGACGTTTCGGGCGCTGGGCAGATACATCTAGGACATCACAATCCATCACTGGGCACACACTCACACAGACACACACTCTATATGGGGCAATTTGGAGAACTCAATTGACTTGTTGTCCATGTTTTTGGACTGTGGGAGGAAACCGGAGAACCTGGAGTAAATCCACGCGGACACACACACTTTTGACTGACACTGAATGTGTATATATATATATATATATATATATATATATATATATATATATATATATATATATATATATATATATATATATATATNCCAGCGATGGATTGGCGCCCTGTCCTTGGTCTATCTGCCCAGCGCCTGAGACGTTCTCCCCTGGATGGGCATGGGGAACCCCACCGCGATCCTAATAGAGGATAAGCGGAAGACAATGAATGAATGAATGAATGAATATATATATATATATATACGTAGGTAGGCGTAGGTTCTTGCGCAATGACGTTGGAATCCAGGTCTGGGCAGCTCCGTCACGTGATCCATGTCATGTGGTGTCGCTGGTGTAGGATGTGGGCTTCATGCTGAGGAACTCTGTAAACATTAGCTTAACTGTTGTGAGGGGGGTTCACGGAAGCGGGACAACTCGGCATTTCTGTCGCTTGTAATCATGCAGAACGTCATTAACTCGGTGAAGGGCACGGCTCTGGGGGTGGCCGAGTTTTTAACTCCCGTCCTGAAGGTAGGTGCAGTTAGCTAAAGCTAGCCGCGTGGTTCGCTAGTCACTTGGTACCGGTTTCTGACCCGAGCTCATCTGAGGACCTGCATCACATTTCAGCTTCATATTCGATTAATCCTCATCGATTAATCGATCCGATCATCTCAACACAGCCAGCCTGGCGTGTCTGTCCGCTATGCTGCTTCTTCTTTCACTTTCTGTTGGTTTGTCAGGAGCAAACATACACTAAGCTTTAATAAAACACTGGTTTAGTTGCAGTTTAGTTTAGTTAATGTAAAAGTTTAGTTTAGTTTCGTTAATGTAAAAGTACAGGTAAAACGATTCGTAAAGCTTTTCAAATAATCCAGTGGTTAGTGTTAGTTGGTTTACACAAATTGTTGTGGTTTATGGAAGTGGTACTTTATTTCTGAATCGTTTATTAATTAATAAATTTTTTTCTGCTTAGTCCTCTATTAGGATCGGGGGGGGGGGGTGGCTGTTTGGGTGGGGGGTGGGAGGGAGTTCCCCATGCCCATCTGGGGAGAACGTTTTGGTGCTGATCAGACACACCCAGGACAGCACTCCAATCCATTAACTCACTCACACAGACACAGACTATATGGGGCAATTTAAAGCATTCGATTTACCTTGAATCCATGTTTTTGGACTATGGGAGAAAACCGGAGAACATGGGGAGTACATGGAAATTCCACCCAGATTGGGATTAGAACCTGGATCCCCAGCACTGACAGGTGATCTGAACACACTCTATATGTGGCGATTTAGAGCATGTAATTTACCTTAAATCCATGTTTTTGGATTGTGGGAGAAAATCGGAGAACTGAGAGGAAACCCACTCGGACACAGGGAGAACATGGAAATTCCAGCCAGATTGGAATTTGAACCTGGAATCCCCAGCGCTGAGAGGAGAACATGCTAAACACTAAGCCACTGTGCCACCTGCTACAATATTTAACATAGTTGTATTCATTTGCTTTATTTGTTATAATAAATATATATTTGTTATGATAAATATTATTAAGATATTTTAAAAATGATGTCTTATTATTACGGAATGAATTATGTAGAGAATACTGTATACCGAGATGGAGCTACAGATAAGGTTAATATCTATACAGATGTTATAGGTTTATATCTATACAGATGGCAGCACGGTGGCTTAGTGGTTAGCACGTGCGCCTCTCAGCGCTAGGGATTCCTGGTTCGAATCCCCATCTGGGTGGAGTTTCCATGTTCTACCCGTGTCTGCGTGGATTTCCTCCGGGTTCACCGGTTTCCTCCCACATGGATCAAGTCAATTGAATTTTCAAAATTGCCACATATAGAGTGTGTATATTGTTTACTGTATATTGCCTGTGTATTGTTTGTTGTATAGTGTTTAAAGTCCGTATTTATATTGTATTGTATATCTGTTTATTGTATATTGTTATGTGTACAATTCTAGCGCCAAAACATACCACACTGTATTCCTTGTGTGTATAACACACATGGCCAGTAATTCTGATTCTGATTCAGGTTTTTGTTTGCAGGAGTCTAAATTTAATGAAACTGGAGTTATAACACCTGAAGAGGTAAATCACGTTTAATAATTAAATGTGTGAATAATTAGAAAACTCCCTTATCCTGCTCTTTGTACTATATGCGATTCCAATGGACTTTTGGACTTTTCCTGCAGTTTGTTGCTGCTGGGGATCATCTGGTTCATCACTGCCCCACATGGAAGTGGTAGGAACCCTTTGTTTCTTACTGTGGGAATGAGCTGGAGTTCCCACAGACGTTCATATCTTACTCTAGATCAGGAATGTACGATTTGGGAGGGTCTAAGAATGTTCCTAAACTCCAACCAGTTAAAGAATAAATGCAAAGTCACCTAAAATCACAATTTGCTTTCTTCATCTCTAGGGCATCGGGAGAAGAAGTGAAAGTCAAGCCGTACCTCCCCAAAGACAAGCAGTTCCTCTTAACCCGTAATGGTAGGAGGGACAAAATCTATACAAACTTAAAGAGTTTAAAGAAAAACTAGAGATAAAGAAAATGCTTTAAAAGAAAAAGAAAGAAAAGTATTTAAAAATAATGATGTAATTTTTTTGTGTGTGTCCTCTTCAGTAACGGGGTATAATTTACTTTACAACCACTGTTGTAAATAAAAACACTGTTTGAGCTTCACATGCACTAAACACAGACTACACATTATGTTACGAACACGTGGATAGGTACATTGGAGACACTAAACTGCCCCGTGACTCTATCATTTGTAAGGTTTCCAGTCCAGAAATAATATAAAACTTTAGGTTGTGGGTAGAAAATCTATTTCATTGCTAAAAGTGTATAAAAGAAAGCTCCCAGCCATGCATTTGGGGCAATTGAACAGTTTGGGGAAGGTCTGTCTGTTGCACGAGTTAGTTGAAAAGCTTGTTTTATCTATACTGACCTCAACTAGAACCCAGATTGTGCACCAGGCCCTATGTCTCATCATCCTCTTCCTAATGCTGTTCTGGATGACCCTTAAAATCTCATAGAGAGTCTTCTCTGTAAAAGCTGTTGTATTATAAATGTGAACGTTGGACCAGCATGTGATGTCATAAAAGGTCCTGTGATGTGTGTGGATGTGATTTATTGTTATGAAAAGATATTTATGTAATATTCTCCATCTCAGTGCCATGCTATAAGCGTTGCAAACAAATGGAGTACTCTGATGAGCTTGAGGCCATCATAGAAGAAGATGATGGAGATGGGGGCTGGGTTGATACCTACCATAACGCTGGTGAGTCACGGCCCCTGTCTTATGATGTTTATGATCCATGTCTGAAAATTAACTAAATGTGGTCTTGTTTGGTGTAACAGGGATGCTGGAGGCTGTTCGAGAAATCTCTCTGGACAACAAGGTAGGACGAGGTCACACCCTTTACCATGGCAGCTTTAAAATGATAATATATTTAATAAATGACTAAAATCGGAAAATCTATTCTATTTAGAATGGTTCTGTTTGACATCTTTTGGAATCATAACTTTAGCCACAGGAGTTTTAAGTTTTATCCAGCCACCTGAAGCTTATCCCAGCAGTCACTGTTGGGTTACACTGATTTATCAGGAATCAAAATAGCTGCTAAAAACGAGCCTTTAATTGATAATGCCAAACGTTTTAAGCTTTAATAGCATATTCTGTACATGTATAAAGTCTCTGCTTTCTTTTTATAAAACTTCTCAATATTCATTCATTTATTATCTTCTGCTTTATACTATATTAGGGTCGCAGTGGGGTTCCCCATGCACTCAGCACTAGGGATTCCCGGTTCGAATCTCCATCTGGGTGGAGTTTCCATGTTTTCCCCATGTCTGCGTGGGTCTGCTGGTTCTCCGGTTTCCTCCCACAGTCCAAAAACGTCAAGTCAATTGAGTTCTTCAAATTGCCCCATATAGAGTGTGTATGTGTGCGTGTCTGTGTGAGTGAGTGTGTGCCCAGCGATTGGCGCCCTGTGCTGGGTGTATCTGCCCAGCGCCCGAAACGTCCTTCCCTGGACCTCCCATGCCCATGGGACCCCCCCCACGACCCTAATATAGGATAAAGCGAAATAATGGATGGATAGATATTATATTTAATTCATATTAGATTTAATTCATTAACTCTGCTTTGTTTGTTCGACCCACCCATTGTGCAGGAGAATAAGAACACGAAAGTACATGCAAGCGGTGGAAATGGCGACGATGATGAAGATGACGAAGGGGAGGCTGCAGACATGGAAGGTAAAAATAAGTTTTTATGTATAATTATAATTTGTTTTAATTTAGGAAGGAAAACTAACAGCTTTGTTAATGTTAAACTTTTTTTTCCCCCCCCGTTTTTAGAATATGAAGAAAGTGGATTGTTAGAAACAGACGAGGTATAATGATGATGTCGTCATTTAATATGATATATGATATGATAACTAGTTTGTTCTTTTGGCTTTTAAAACCCCTGGAGTATAGACCACTGAAATCCTGTGTCATTCTGTCATCGTCCTGTCCTGTGACGCCCTGCCTAGACTCAGCGTCTAGGCAGAATGTTCATTACCAAAAATGGATTAGGAATTAATTAGTTAATGCTACTGCACATCTATTTACTGTCAGTTGGCAAGTAGCATCTTAATTATTATGTCTGGAAAATTTACCTTGTAAATGAAAAGCTTCAGCTTCTGAACATCACAATTTATTATCCATCCATCCATTATCTTCCGTTTTGTCCTCTACTAGGGTCCAATGGGTTCCCCCTGCCCATCCCGGAGAGAATGTTTCAGGGCGCTGGGCAGTTACACCCAGGACAGGGTGTCAATCTATTGCTGGGCACACACTCACACACACTCACACAAACACATTCTGTATGGGGCAATTTGGAGAGAATTCAATTGACCTTTATCTGTGTTTTTATACTATGGGAGGAAACTTGTTACCTTAACAATGGGAGGAAACCCATGCGAACACTGGTAGAACATGGAAACTCCACCCAGATTGGGATTCGAACCGGGAATCCCTAGTGCACAGAGGAGAACATGCTAACCACTAAGCCACCGTGCTGCCCCCCAATTTATTATGTTCCACTTAATTCTATACTAAGCATGGCCTTTTAACGCATCCAACAAATTATGTAAAATTTAACCACAGCTAAACAGGACACCTCCTACTAGGGAGCGATGCGCCAACGTGTCAAAAGTGGATTTTTGTGGATCACCACTGACAAAACACATTTGTTAGAATGCCATGTCCTTGTCAATACCAAGAAAATTTTTATCGAGATACTAATATGAAAGAACATTTTGAATGCAATAATCCACAAAACATTTTGAATTTTCTGGACCATATTAAGATTAGAAATCCGATATAGCACAACAATCATTAAGTAGCTTAAATTTATGTATAAACACATCTAAAATGCCATGTACATAGCCTAATTTTGAGCTGGAATGGCACTAAACACAAATAAACAGGGTCGCTTGAGGGGGAAGTCCATCCAGGGGACAACATTTTGGGCACTGGGCAGATACACCCAGAACACATACACACACATTATAGAAGGGCAATTTAGGTAGGAGCAATATAGTGCAGCCATGGCACGGTGGCTTAGTGGTTGGCACGTTCGCCTCTCAGCACTAGGGAATCCCGGTTCGAATCCCAATCTGGGTGGAGTTTCCATGTTCTCCCTGTGTCCGCGTGGGTTTCCTCCAAGTTCAAGTTCAAGTTATTTAGTTATATAGTGCTTTTTACAACAGTACATTGTCACAAAGCAGCTTTACAGAATGAAAAGCCTTTAAACCCCCAAAGAGCAAGCCGAAGCGACAGTGGCAAGAAAAAACTCCCTTTTTTGTTGTTATTCAAGGAAGAAACCTTGGGAGGACCAAGACTCAGTGGGGGACTCCTCCTCCTTGAGCGGCCAGGCAGCAACAACAATGTAGGACAGCCATGTACAGATATTAAACAAATGGAAAAACTAAAAACTGGAAAACTATATGTGAGTCCATTAGGGGGAGTCCTGCAGGACCGCCAGTCAAATTGATCTTCAGGTTCCATCCTGTGGGAGAACGCTCTTACACCAGCAGTACCGGTTTCCTCCCACAGTCCAAAAACATGGATCAAGTTAATTGAGTTCTACAAATTACCCAAATTGTCCCTAATTATATAGGACAAAGCGAAAGATAATAAATGAATGAATAGTGCAGCCATTTTACCTTAAATCCATGTTTATGGACTGTGGAAAAAAACCAGCAAACGTGGAGAAATCCTACGTGGTCACAGGAAGAACATGGAAGCAACACCCAGATTGAAATTCGAACCTGGATCCCCAGTGCTGAGAGGCGGATGTGCCAAGACACTGTGCCGCCCGGTCCAGAACATATATTTTCGAATTTTTATTTTTTAAATTAATTAATTAATTCATTCATTCATTTTTGACCGGGTGGCACGGTGGCTTAGTGGGTGGAGTTTCCTCCGGGTTCTCCGGTTTCCTCCCACAGTCCAAATACATGCATCAAGTCAATTGAATTCTCCAAATTGCCCCTTATAGAGTGTGTTTGTGTGTGTCTGTGTGAGTAAGTGTGTGCCCAGTGATAGATTGGCGGCCTGTCCTGGGTGTATCTGCCCAGTGCCCGAGACGTTCTCCCCTGGATGGGCATGGGGAACCCCCCACGAGCCTAATAGAGGATAAAGTGGAAGATTATAGATGGATTGAATTTTTGCTCGTAGATGCCAAATGTGGGCCCAACTAACATGGCACAGATGGCTGTAGTGTTAAGAGAACTGAATGTATAATTGCTGGACATAGCATTCATATAGTTCACTTAATCTTTAACATCTGCATACTTTTTTTTTGTATTCAGAGACATGATTGTACAGAGATGTTGGTTAATTTTTGCTTTCTGTTCTGTAAGGCCACCCTTGACCTGAGTAAAGTGACCGATACAGCGAAATGTAAACCTGAAGCAGGTGGAGAAGACGCTATTCTGCAGACGAGGACCTACGACTTGTATATCACTTACGACAAATACTACCAAACCCCCAGATTGTGGCTTTTTGGATACGATGAGGTTTGTTCATTACATTTCCAATTTGGTCATTTAGCAGACGCTTTTATCCAAAGCGACTTACAAGGTCAATAAAGGGTTAATCACAGCATCCTTGGTGCAATGAGGTTTAAGGGCCTTGTTCAAGGACCCACATTGGTAATGTCAGTGGACCTGGGATTTGAACCCACAACCTTCAGATTGATGGCCCAACACCCTCCCCACTGAGCTATCGCTCCCTGTTCACTTTTGAATGAAGAGAACTTTACAGTCCCGATTCTTTGCTGTTGTTACTTCATGTGAGTCTGCACTGTTTCTCAGGAGAGACAGCCGCTCAGCGTCGATCAGATGTATGAAGACATCAGCCAGGATCACGTGAAGAAAACCGTCACCATCGAGAACCACCCGCACCTCCCTCCTCCTGCCATGTGCTCCGTTCATCCCTGCAGGTACTCAAATGCACTAAACTAGCCATAATGTTCAGGTAAATTCCATGTTTCTTAAAAATACTAAAAATGCCCAACATTTTTCTGGTTCTTAAGTATTTAGTAGAACACTAAACTGTTTTTATTGCACAGGATCGGTTAGATGATTAAAAGCCTTTAGCATTTACGTATCATCACCTCATATTACTGTCTCTTTCTTTAGACTAATTTTAAACTTAAGCTGCATTTAAAATAGCTATTTATTGTAGATCTAGTGCACTATAAAGAGGGTTGGCCACGTTGTAGTGATGTTCGAATTCGGTGGCTTAGTGGTTCGCACGTTCACCTCTCAGCGCTAGGGATTCCCGGTTCGAATCCCAATCTAGGTGGAGTTTCCATGTTCTCCCTCTCCCTCCGGTTTCCTCTCACAGTCCAAAAACATGGATCAAGTCAAAATTGCCAAATTGCCCCATATAGAGTGTGTCTGTGTGAGTGAGTGTGTGCCCAGCGATGGATTGGCGCCCTGTCCTGGGTCTATCTGCCCAGCGCCCGAGACATTCTCCCCTGGATGGCGACCCTAATGGAGGATAAAGCATAAAATAATGGATGGATGGATGGATTCTGGCTCACTATAAAGTGTACAACAAAAGTCCCATAATGCACTATGTGTTCTTATGGACACCATATTGACCACAAAGTGTCATAAAGCGTTTTGCAAAGCATTAGTTTAGAAAAAACAGAACCATTACATGATTTCATGATGAAGTTGAGTTGTAATACTAATGTGAAAAGTGATGTGAGTGGGGGAAGCCCTGTATACGACGTCCAGGGAGCAATTGGGGTTAGGTGCCTCGCTCAACTGCACTTTTGCCATAGTACTTGGTGGGACCGGGAACTGGGGACCTTGTGGTTCCTTAACCTCAAGCCTACGACTGCTACATGAGAGCTAATGCTACACCAAAATTACGTAGGGCTATGACAGCCGTATCTCTTTGTGCTTTGTCTTCATTTTAAGATGAGCACAAACGTACAAGATTAATGTTATTCTACAACAACAATGCTACATGTAGCAGTATTAAAGTTATGACTCCCGAATCCACTGATGTACAGGAGAAAAATGTACACTGAAGTAAATATATCGGGTTTTCAACATATTTATTTACCACAGAACCTGATGGATGTACGGAGCCCCTAAAGGGACATGGAAGAAAATATATTTATATATAACTATTGTGAGATCTCGCATTAATTTTTGCGGTATCCCACATTCATTTTGTGAGATCGCAATAGTTATATTTAAAAAGTTTATTATAAGTTGATGTATGTGGGTCAGTTTCCGCGTCAACAACAATAAACGAACACAATGAAGGACGTTCATCCATGGAAAAGTTTTATTATGTTTTATTTTGTGGTTGGTTTGAAATATAAAGACATCAAATCAGTGCTTGCCTGCAAACATGGTTCCTGTATAAGTAAGACACCTGAAGCGACTACTTAATGCAGGCGGATACGCTCGTCGAAAAACGTTTTGTGACTTGGCAGTGCTGATTGAATTCATTACCAACCAAATTCAATATTCCAGACAGCTTCACGGTTACCGCATTAGTTTTGTGAGACGTGGCTGCAGCCGGACGGGTCTTGTGAAATCGCAGAGATTTTATTTGGAAACACGAAAATGTTTAAGAGTGCATTTATTTATATAAGCATTTAATTTTTTTTTTTATCTATATTTACACACTCATAATTAACCCTCCCCCATAGACAAACAACGCTCCTAAATGAACATTTTACCACCATTAACATCAGAGAGCGGGTGGCATAGTGGCTTAGTGATTAGCATGTTCTCCTATCAGCGCTACGGATTCCTGGTTTGAATCCCAGTCTGGGTGGAGTTTCCATGTTCTTCCTGTGTCTGCGTGAGTTTCCTCCGGGTTCTCCGGTTTCCTCCCACAGTCCAAAAGCGCATGGATCAAGTCAATTGAGTTGCCCCATATAGAGTGTGTGTGTGAGTGAGTGTGTGCCCAGCGATAGATTGGGATGGACATGGGGAACCCCCCCCGCGACACTAATAGAGGATAAAGCGGAAGATGATGGATGGATAATATCAGAGAGCGAGAAAGAGAGAGAGAACAAACATAAACAAGTCTGCAGTTATCCTCTTATCAATGTGATGGTCTTTTTATGGCATGTTATTGATTGTTCTGTAGAACTGTGAATCGTATAATACTTAGTTTTGAACAAGAAGTACTATTGTTTACGCTTTCCAGAGCTCAATTCTAAGTGTTATTATCCATGTCTTGTCATGTTTTATCCCCCTGTCATCTCTAATCTTTGCAGCTCTACTTGAATGGTGTCTGTAGCCTTGCACACACTAGACCACAATGTCTGCTGTATTCAACTTATGGGTCTTTTGAACCCATCACCTGTAATCACACTTTTCTCTGTCTTTATACAGACATGCAGAAGTTATGAAGAAGATCATTGAGACGGTAGCTGAAGGTGGAGGAGAGCTTGGGGTTCATATGTATCCTTATTATTGCAGTTAATTAATTCATTCTTTCATTCATTTTCTTCCCCTTAATCCTTTACTAGGGTTGTGGGGGGTTCCCCATGCCCTTCAGGGAAGAACTATTCAGGGGCTGGGCACATAGGACAGTGTGCCAGACTATCACTGGACACACACACAAACACACACACACTATATATATGGGGCAATTTAGAGCATTCAATTTACCTTAAATCTATGTTTTTGGACTGAGAACAAAATCCACGTAGACCCAATGCTGAGAGGTGAACTAACTCACCACTAAGCCACCATGCTACCTATTGTGATTAATTAGTATTAATGAACATGAAGTTTGGCGGCATAGTGGCTTAGTGGTTAGCATGTTCTCCTCTCAGCGCTAGGGATTCCCAATAGTTCGAATCCCAATCTGGGTGGAGTTTCCATGTTCTCCCCGTGTCCACGTAAGTTTCCTCCGGGTTCTCCGATTTCCTCCCACAGTCCAAAAACATGGATCATGTTAATTGAATTCTCCAAATTGCCCCATATAGAGTGTGTTTGTGTGAGTGAGTGAGTGTGTGCCCAGCGATAGATTTGCACCGTGTCCTGGGTGTATCTGCCCAGCGCCTGAGACGTTCTCCACTGGATGGGTATGGGGAACCCCCCCGCGACCCTGATAGAGGATAAAGTGGAAGATAATGGATAAATGGAACATAAGGTTTAAAATGCACTCTATTCTCAGGAGTAAATAGGAGTACCTGTGGTTAACAGGTTCACCTCTTAGCGCTGGGGATTCAGGTTCGAATCCCAATCTGTGTAGAGTTTCCAAGTTCTCCTGTTCTCCGCGTGGGTTTCCTCCCATAGTCCAAAGACATGTATAATTTGAATGCTCTAAATTGTCCAATGTAGAGTGTGTTTGTGTGTCTATGTGCCCAGTGATGGATTTGCTTCTTGTCCTGGGTGTACCCCCCCCCCCAGCCTGACGTTATTAGAGGATTAAGTGAAAGATTAAACGAAGTGAATGTATTTTAAACTCCAGTAGCATTATATATGTCTGTATATACAAAGACTCAGACTGTGTCTTTCCTTGAGTCTGATCCGCAGGTACCTCCTGATATTTCTGAAGTTTGTGCAAGCCGTCATTCCAACAATCGAATATGATTACACGAGACATTTCACCATGTAAACTACCCAGAATGCCAGTTCGCGACTGGATGCGTTTACAAAGTGTGCAGTCGGTGACTCCTCTGTGGCAGTTTAGCGATGTTACACGATGTATAAAATTCCTGCTTTACGAGGAGACGGGATCTGATGGCTCTGCTGGGTGCTCTACAATATTCCTAACCTCGATATATCAACTATCAATATTCAACTCTCATACTGTCTTCACTGTCTTCTGCCGCTCTACGCCGAAACGACTTCTATTCACCCCGGAGTTAATCAGAACAGATTGTCTATTGTGCATTAACAGTAAATAAACAGCTTTAATTGTCTGTTGTTTTCAATTATGGAGCTTTCGCTTGGATCTGTAATAAACATTGTACAGTGATGGTACATGCTTCAGTGTTTTTTAACAGCTTATTCAAGACGTTAGCATCTCCTGGCTGCCCAGTCCCTCTTAATGAGCTTAATGTGTTTAGACTATCCCAATCATCATGGTGTTAAAGAATGATAATCCATTCATTCATTATCTCCCGCTTTATCATCTATTAGGGTCGCGGTGGGGTTCCCCATGCCCATCCAGGGGATAACGTCTCGGGCGTTGGGCAGATAGACCCAGGACAGGGTGCCAATCCATCACTGGGCACACACTCACACAGACACACTCTATATGGGGCAATTTTGAGAATTCAATTGACTTGATCCATGTTTTAGGACTGTGGGAGAAAACCGGAGAACCCGGAGGAAACCCACGCAGACACGGGGAGAACATGAAAACTCCACACAGATGGGGATTCGAACCGGAAATCCCTAGCGCTGAGAGGCGAACGTGCTAACCACTAAGCCACCGTGCCGTCCAATGATAATCCAGTACATCTTTAAAACAAATGAAAAATATATTCATTCATTCATTATCTCCCACTTATCCTATATTAGGGTCGCGGTGGGGTTCCCCATGCCAATCCAGGGGAAAACGTCTCGGGCGCTGGGCAGATACACCCAGGACAGGGCGCCAATCCATCGCCGGGCACACACTCACTCACACAGACACTCTATAGGGGGCAATTTTTGAGAATTTAATTAACTTGATCCATGTTTTTGGACTGTGGGAGGAAACCGGAGAACCCGGAGGAAACCCACACAGACACGGGGAGAACATGGAAACTCCACCCAGATGGGGATTCGAACCGGGAATCCCTAGCGCTGAGAGGCGAACGTGCTAACCACTAAGCCACCGTGCTGCCATGAAAAAAAAAAAAATATATATATATATATATATATATATATATTTATATATATATATATATATATATATATATATATATATATATATATATCCCAAAGGATGTAACACTGAACTCTCCTATGAATCAACCACCATTATCTTGCAACATCATTTTTTTTAAGGTAATTCATGAGACTTGGATAGACTAGATTGTGATGTGTTATTTTATTGTTTAAAGTAGAGTTGCCATTTTTCAGAATGTAAATAAGGACCGCCCACTACAGCTCTTCTGGGCCATGATCACTACCCCAGAGCAGGGTGCCTGCAGGAGTGCTATGATTTATTTTGTGTACCATGTTGTTAGTTGGGTGGCACAGTGCCGTAATGGTTAGCACATTCGCCTCTCAGCGTTAGGGATTTCCGGTTTGAATCCCGATCCCGTGTCAACGTGGGATTCCTCCGGGTCCTGCGGTTTCCTCCCACAGTTAAAAACATGGATCAAATCAATTTAATTCTCCAAATTGCCCCATATAGAGTGTGTGTGAGTGAGTGTGTGCCCGGGTGATAGATTGATGCCCTGTGCTGGGTGTATCTGCCCAGAGCCCGAAACGTTCTCCCTTTGATGGGCATGTTGGACACCCCCCCCCCCCCCGCGACCCTAGTAGAGGATAAAATGGAAGATATTGGATGGATGGATGTTGTAAGTTAAACCCTTCAAGGTAAAATGAATGCTCTAAATTGCCCCATATTGAGTGTGTTTGTGTGTGTGTCTGTGTGAGTGAATGTGCTAGTAATAAACGGAAGATAATGAATGAATGAATAATGAATAAATGAATGAATTAAAGGCGGCACGGTAGCTTAGTGGTTAGCACATTCACCTCTCAGCACTAGGGATTCCCGGTTCGAATCCCCATCTGGGTGGAGTTTCCATGTTCTCCTTGTGTCCGTGTGGGTTTCCTCCGGGTTCTCCAGTTTCCTCCCACAGTCCAAAAACATGGATCAAGTTAATTGAATTCTCAAAATTGCCCCGTTTAGAGTGTGTGTGTGTGATTGAGTGTGTGCACAGCGATGGATTGGCGCCCTGTCCTGGGTCTATCTGCCCAGCGCCTGAGACGTTCTCCCCTGGATGGGCATGGGGAACCCCACCGCGACCCTAATAGAGGATAAGCGGGAGATAATGAATGAATGAATGAATGAATTAATGTTATTTTAGGGACTAATTGACAACAGCGCCCTCTAAAGTCAGAGAATCCGTTGGTCACAGAATTCGGTGTTACACCTGTGTTTGGAGAAACGGAGGCGGGAGAGCTTTTAATAATTATTGTTAGATTTAGTGTTGATGTTGCGTAACAGACATCTTTATTGGACATTTATGAAAATACGTATTTACACGTAAAAACAATGGAAAAGATGAATCAAATTGGAATCGCAGATGATTCATTTTAGGAGTCGGTTCTGAAGACCGATTCGGTACGAACGACCATTTAATGGTCTTTGTACACAACCGTATAAAATTGCTAAACGTAAAAAAAATGAGCGTATTAAACTATTTTGCAGTTTTAAAAGACATAGTCAGCTACGCACAACACTTACACTTTGACAAACCGCACACACAAAAGCCCGCACGGCGGAACGCTGTCTCCATGTACGTGCTTCACTGGGGAAGAGTTTCGACTCGGAAGTGACTGCTGTGGTGAGTTCATATTGATGTTTATTATTGTCTTATTTTGTTAAAGTTAATCATTTAATTTCGCGATTGTTTTGAAGACACACTGTTGGGAATTTGTAGCCATTATTATAAATCCTAAGCTACTTAGGAGCACGAGCAATGCAGGAAAACAGTGAGTTATCATTTTAAATGTTTATTATTTGTTGTTAAGATGACAAACATTTAATAAAGTTTAGTATTTAATGGTAACTAAACCCAGTTTGGAGGTTTTTAGGGAGAAAGCTGCTTTCGGAATGTCTTAAAACTCCATCCATCCATCTATTATCTTCCCCAGGGGTGTTTTTGGGTTTAGAAACATCAGGGGCTTTATCCCAGATCTCTTATTCCCCTCTGTCCTCTTTAAAAATTGCCCTTACATGAGGGTATTTATCCATTTTTTAAACTGTTGTTACATTTATTTTATTTGATTATTTATTAGTTATATTGGATACAATTAAATAACATGAAATGTGTCTGTCAGCAGTGGAGAGAGCACATTCAGTTCTAATAAATGATGGTTTTGGCTGAAAACTTTTGAATAAATGAACCTGAGCTTCGGCAGAAATCTGTTTTACAAGTCGCTCGCAGATGAGACAGTTTTAACAAGGTTTTGCTTTAAAATACCGTTTGCAAATTCAAAAAAATTCTGACGGTTTCTTAAACCTGAGAAGCTGCTCTTTACAGCCAACATACAGTTATTACGGTAACTTTACTCCTGGTACTGGCACACAAAAAAATGTCACACACACACACACACACACACACACACACACACACACACACACACACACACAGAGCTTAGAAGCACAAACAGCTGACGGTGACTCCATCGTTCAGTCTGAGAGGCTGCAAAGAAAGCTGCTCTCATTTGTTTCAGGGCTACTGACAAAACACCCGGGGCTATAACCCCGAAAGCCCAGGTCTAACCCTGATCTTCCCCTTTATCCTCTATTAGGGTCGCGGTGGGGTTCCCCATGCCCATCCAGGGGAGAATGTCTCGGGCGTTGGGCAGATAGACCCAGGACAGGGCGCCAATCTATTGCTGGGCGCACACTCACCCACACACACACTCTATATGGGGCAATTTGGAGAACTCAATTGACTTAATCCATGTTTTTGGACTGTGGGAGGAAACCGGAGAACCCGGAGGAAACCCACACGGACACGGGGAGACCATGGAAACTCCACCCAGATGGGTTTTCGAACCGGGAATCCCTAGCGCTGAGAGGAGAACATGCTAAACACTAAACCACCGTGCCTCCCGTGTTCAGTGATCATTACATAAATTCTATTATAAATGTGGTTAAACGTTTTAGATCACCTGATTTCCCTTCAGTCATAAGACCAATTCTGTTTAATTTAAATACCAGTTTGTCATCCCACTCCTCCCCTTTAGGTTAGCACAACTAAGTTTATTGTTTCACACTTCACACAAACAGATTTAGTTATCTTCTTCTATTAAAAGACTTTTAATTAACTTTTTTTTTAAATAAGAAAATGTGTTTATTGGTAATGAAGCATTTTAAGCTTTAAGTAGAACTAATTGCTTTCTTGAATCCAACATTTTCCTGCAGAATTTGTGGGTTTACAGTTTCCATATCTCTCAATATGAAGACTGCAGGACCCTCAGGCCCAGCTCTTGCCACTTTGCCCTGGGTGCCCATCAGCATTGGAGGCCGTGATTTACTGGCCAAAGCCTGGTTCGGTGAAAAAGAATATATAGTCTTGCTAAGTGACCTTAACAATGTCTGGGAGGAAGAGATGAGCGCAGACCGTATCCAAAGACGTGCACTGGTAAGAACCTTCCATGTTCTTATCCCAGTAACAGTACAGAGTGTGAACTAGCAGCTTTACATTCCCAACTCTCCCATCATTTGCAGGATCTGAATAAGCGTCTGAGGGCTACAGTGGAGGCTTTCTTCACTCGCTTGCACTCCCTGGCCTGGCCGTGTCTGTCCGGACAGTCCAATAATCAGAGTTCAGCGTCTTTTACCTTGGAAGATCAGGGCAGTTACCTCAGTGTCAGGCTTAACAGTGAGATTGAAGGTTTGCCATTCTACTGGGAATTCCACTGCACTCCTGCCTCAGTAGAACTGGTACCAGCCACACAGTGTTTCCTTTTTACTCCAACCATCCATTACCTTCCGCTTTATCCTCTACTAGGGTTGCGGGGGGGTTCCACATGCCCATCCAGGGGAGAACGTTTCGGGCGCTGGGCAGATACACCCAGGACAGGGCACCAATCTATTGCTGGGCACATACTCACTCACACAGACACACTCTATATGGGGCAATTTGGAGAATTCAATTGACCTTGATCCATGTTTTTGGACTGTGGGAGGAAATCGGAGAACCCGGAGGAGAACATGGAAACTCCACCCAGATTGGGATTCAAACTGGGAATCCCTAGCCCTGCGAGGCGAACGTGCTAACCACTAAACCACCTTTACTTTTTATATAAAGCAGAAATGTTGGATTACCATCTGCACACATTTTTTTGCCTGAAAATCATTAATGATTATTAAATACATGTAATAATGTTCAGTATACTTCATATCTTCATCCGAGTTAATGTTTGACATAACATTCACCTCACTGCTGTATTTAAACCAAAGCAGACTCTAAGCATGTTTCATGATGTGTGATAGCCTGCATCATTAAACATGCTCGCCTCTCAGCACTGGGGATTCAGGTTGTGTGTGTGTGTGTGTGTGTCTGTCTGTCTGTCTGTGTGTGTGTGCCTGTGTGTGTGTGCCTGTGTGTGTGTGCCTGTGTGTGTGTGCCTGTGTGTGTGTGCCTGTCTGTGTGCCTGTCTGTGTGCCTGTCTGTGTGCCTGTCTGTGTGCCTGTCTGTGTGCCTGTGTCTGTATACGTGTGTCTGAGTGTTTGCAAATGCCTGTCTGTGTGTGTGTGTGTGTGTGCGCCTATGTCTGTGTGTTCACGTCAGTCTGGGTGAGTGAGTGTGCCCAGTGGTAGATTGGCAGCCTGTCCTGGTTGTATCTTCCCAGAGCCCGAAAAGTTCGCCCTGGATGACCCTAGTAGATACCGCCCCCCCCTCGTGACCCTAGTACAGGATTAAGTCAATGATAATAATGATGATGATAATAAAAGGATTTGATGTTGTCTAAAGCAGTTTGTCTTCCAAAAGATTTTATAAAATATTAAATTGCATTTAGTTGTTCAGGCACATAATAAGCTTTCAACTTTAGAAATACAGTATTGTATATAGTATACAGTATTTCTATTCAATTTACTTCTGTGATAAAAAAAAATATGTTTTTGTCCTTAGGTGTCCCAACAACTAGTGCGGCCCCTGCTGACTATGACCAGAGTTCTGCAGAGGCAGGTGGGGGAGCTGTCTGCCCTGTTAGTCAAAAAAGATGCTGAGATTCAGGACTATCAGGAGAATGGAGCCCAGCTTAGCAGAGGTGTGAAAACACTCTGTGTGTGTTTGTGTGTGTGTGTGTATGTGTGTGTATAACCTTGTGATCATTTAATGACAATTTTTGTCTTTGCAGCGAGGCTTCAGACTGAGCCGTTTGAAGAAGAATCATATCGAGAGAAGTTTATTACTCAGGTGAGAGACAGTTTTTCACATAACCGCTATCAAAAAGTGTGATAGAATTGTGTGAGCCTGTAAAACTTCACATTGTCATCCGTGGACAGGTGCCACTCCCAAAGGTGTAGCACAAAATAAAGAATAGGAGTCACAACTGTAACCAAGTGAGGAATGAAACACACAAGCTAAATAATAAAAGAAATATCCATCCATTATCTGCTGCTTTATCCTAGGGTCGCGGGGGGTTCCCCATGCCCATCCAGGGGAGAACGTCTAGGGCGCTGGGCAGATACACCCAGGACACGGTGCCAATCTATCGCTGGGCACACACTTACTCACACAGACACACATTCCAGGACAGTGGTGTATGATTAACTTTTAAAAGTAATATGAACAATGTAATTGATGTTTTAAAAGAATCTGATGTTGGCATGTTCACCTTTCAGTGCTAGGGATTCCCGGTTTGAATCCCAATCTGGGTGGAGTTTCCATGTTCTTCCCGTGTCCACGTGGGTTTCCACCGGGTTCTCCGGTTTCCTTCCACAGTCCCAAAACATGGATCAAGTCAATTGAATTCTCCAAATTGCCCCATATAGAGTGTGTATTTGTGTGAGTGAGTGTGTAACCAGTGATAGATTGGTGCCTTGTCCTGGGTGTATCTGCCCAGCGCCTGAAACGTTCTCCCCTGGATGGGCATGGGGAACCCCCCCCCCCCCCCCCGTGACACTAGTAGAGGATAAAGCGCAAGATAATGGATGGGTGGATGGTTTTTGAATTTTCAGTCAATATAAAGATTTGCCATACAGCTCATTGGAGCAACATTTAATAATCCATTTAATTTATTATTATTATTATTTTATAAGTCCAGGAACCCAGGATCGTCTAATAGAATTTGTGTAGCCCTGATTATGTTAATTATGTTAAACTTTGAAATTAACGTATAAGACTCAGTCCCTTTAAGAATTACAGTTTACTGGAGTGGTGTTAAAAGTGCGCATGCAAGCGTGTGTGCACTTTGACACTCTGCAGCTTAAACGTTTTTACACCATCTGACCCGATCTTTTGACTAAATGGGTTTCACTTGCGAACCAATTAAAGTGTGTGTGTGTGTGTGTGTGTGTGTGTGTGTGTGTGTGTGTGTGTGTGTGTGTGTGTGTGTGTGTGTGTGTGTGTGTGTGTGTGTGTGTGTGTGTGTGTGTGTGTGCCCCCCCCCCCCCCCCCCCCCCCCCCCCCCCCCCCCCCCCCCCCCCCCCCCCCCCCCCCCCCCCCCCCCCCCCCCCCCCCCCCCCCCCCCCCCCCCCCCCTTTTAAATGAAATTTTGTCTAAATTAAAACACTTATTCAAAATCAGTTCAAAGATTATGGGTCAGCCTGTGGAGGGCCTATATGAGCCCAGTCATTATAACAATACAATAATCATGTTTTGAACAATGAATATACATTTTTTTCCTTTTGCATGATGCTTTAGTGTTGCACGGTTTAATATCATTAATAGCATTTTTTTGATCATCAGTTAGTCGTTAAAGTGTTCTAGTGTTTTGAAGTCTTACAACACTATAAAGCTGCTTTGTGACAATTTCACTCTTTCACACATCTCTTCAACAAATACCTGTTGTAATTATTAAAAATAAATTAATTAATAAAAAAAAAAGGGTGGGGGGTGTGTGCTGCGGCATCGAATAATATTCAGCTTTGATGAATTTACAGTATAGTTGGTTTTCTTCATGGCTTCTGACTTGTAGTGTTCTCATTTGTAAGTTGCTTTAGATAAAATCGTCTGCTAAATGACTAAATGTATATGTAAATTTCATCCATCCACTGTCTTCCACTTTATCCTCTATTAGGGTCGCGATGCGGTTCCCCATGCCCATTCAGGGGAGAATGTTTCGGGCACTGGGCAGATACTCCCAGGACAGGACGCCAATCCATCGCTGGACACACACTCACTCACACAGACACACTCTATATGGGGTAATTTGGAGAATTCATTTGACTTGATCCATGTTTTTGGACTGTGGGAGGAAACCGGAGAACCCGGAGGAAACCCACGCGGACATGGGGAGAACATGGAAACTCCACCCAGATTGGGATTCAAACCGGGAATCCCTAGTGCTGAGAGGCGAACATGCTAACCACTAAGTCACCGTGCCGCTGCGTTGTGACAATTTACTATTGTAAAAAGCGCTATATAAAGAAATTACTTGAACTTAAATTAAACAAGGAGGTTAATCCATAACCATCAAATGTGTTCAAATTCAAATAAATTATGTGCTGTATGGATTTCATAATGTCTGTCTTATGTGTTGGGATGTTTAATGTGTTGTATTCTTATGGAGATATTGTTTTTATGCAAAGTTTTCAGGTCTTTGATCTGACAAAGTATTACCAATTAATCAATATCTGTCAAATAAAAAAATTGCAAATAAAAATAAAACAATTAGCCCACATTGCATTTTTTTGGTGCATTTGGGCAAATATCTGTGAGAGGGGTTTAATTTGCGATTCTATGTCATTTTCTTAGTGTCTTCCCAAGATGGCTAGATTGGAGGACAGCATGGAGTTTGATACTGAGCTACAGAATCTGTATGTGGTTGTAAACACAGTGCGAACGTCCCAGAAACGTAAACACGCAGATGAACCCTGCGCCATAGCTACAAGCAGCATCAGCACCGAACCTGAACAGGCCACATCCGAGCAGGACCAGTCCAGTCACATGACTGCAGGTTATTACAGCTTTTTATATAATTTTTTTAAAAATAACAATATATGTTCTACAACATTATTTATACATGTATTTATATAACCTTGGTTATTTCAGCAGATATGAGTTCATCAGCTACTCAGTCCAATCAGAATGCGGTTCAAAAGCAAACAGCAAAACCGAATGCTGACAGAAATGAGGTTAGATATCAGCTCTTAGTCTTTTATCATCATCTACACATGTAGCTGCATGCAGATGTGGAGGTTCATTTCATGAGACTGAGTTTAGATTGTGCTTTTTAGCTTTAATGCATATTAATACTTAAAATATTATCAAGAATAATATATAAAGGGGGCGGCACGGTGGCTTAGTGGTTAGCACGTTCGCCTCTCAGCGCTAGGGATTCCCGGTTCGAATCCCCATCTGGGTGGAGTTTCCATGTTTTCCCCGTGTCTGCGTGGGTTTCCTCCGGGTTCTCCGGTTTCCTCCCACAGTCCAAAAACATGGATCAAGTTAATTGAGTTCTCAAAATTGCCCTGTTTAGAGTGTGTCTGTGTGAGTGAGTGTGTGCCCAGCGATGGATTGGTGCCCTGTCCTGGGTCTATCTGCCCAGCGCCCGAGATGTTCTCCCCTGGATGGGCATGGGGAACCCCACCGCGACCCTTATAGAGGATAAGCGGAAGATAATGAATGAATGAATGAATGAATATATAAAGGCAAAGCTACGTTCAAAATCTATTTTTTTTTGTATAAGGACATAAACATCTAGTTTTTAGATCATTTTAAAATTAGGTAAACACAACCTCAGATAAACAAAACACATTTTAATCATTTGATAAACTGAAAAATTACACATTATCAAGTCATTGTAAACATAATAAAACGCACACACACTACACTGAGGACACATTTACAAAATTCTGTAAGAAAAAGAAAAAAAACAAGATTCATGGTGAAATAGTCATACACAGTATATATACAGTCTGTATATACCATGTCTTGTATACATTTAGTCCAGAACCCAAAGGCAACTCATTGAGTAGGTGGAGCCTGTTATTGCAGGATGGACCAATGGGAAACCAGCAGATGGGAGGAGCCAGTGTATAGGGTTTTTATAAATATCTAGTGATGAGCGTGATCTGAAACCTGAAATGAACATATGGAGAACATGCAAAAATCAATGACAATCACATTGGCATGCTTATTCATTTGCTAATTAATTATCCCAAGGCTTAAAACTACATCCTCTATACAATCCTCTCCAAAAGTTTGAAAACATTTAGGTTTTGGATCAAAAGATGAGTATGAGACGTGAATTCAGCATTTTAGTTTTTTGTTGCCTGCTATTTACATCTTCCTACCTATTAGCAAACATGAAGGAACAAATCATTCTAAAGTAAATAAGATTTCATATTTTGTGGCAAAAGCCTTTAATACGATAACTGCCTCACATACACTCTCACACACACTATGGGCCAATTTTGAACTTTCAATTTACCTTGTATCCATGTTTTTGGACTGTGGAAGGAAACCCACGCGGACACAGGCAGAAAATGGAAACTCCACCCAGATTGGGATTAGAACCTTGATCCCCAGCGCTGACCACTGTGCCGCCCTATTAATATAGTTGTATTGCTTTATTATGTTACAGAGTTTGCAGCATGTAGCTGCTGATAGACCAGCAACTCGCACCAAGAAGAAGAAGGCAGTGGGGCTCTTCCGGTGACATGACCCCCCCCCCCCCCATCTGTACCTCACTTCGCTATCCTTTATACTCCACTAAAGAATCATGAGAGAATTTTAAATACGTATTTTTATTAGTTAATAAACAATTATTGTGTGTAAATAAATCGTAGGCATCTTTTGTTAAAATGGAACTTAATACACTTTAAACTACATGTTCTTTAAATCAGGGGTGTGTTTCCATGCAGTGTTTAGTCTTAGTGCTTTAAAAAAAACAGATTTTTGAGCTCGCAGCAAAGAAGATATTCACAAATGTGTTACTAATGAAGTGCAAATTAAATGTTTGTATTACCCTAAGACTTTGGGATGATGATGAGGTGTAGGCAGGAACTATTAATTTCCACATTAAGGCAATTGCTTATAATGAGGTTAAATGGGAGAAAACAGGCTTAATGTGAAAATGAATACTTTCCTTTTAGAGTACAGTTTCAAAATTACAGTACTAATGAAGGGTAATAAATGAGTAAAATTTGGTCATTTTATTTTTCTGTTTTAATACATTAAGCCAATTATAAATAATGGGTTTAAATAAGAAAAAAAAGAATACCTGAAAAAAAAAAAAAAAAAAATCTTTCCCTTTTGGAGTACAGGTTCATAATTACAATAGTAGAGAGTACTAATAAAGTGTAATAAATGACTGAAGTTTGAACTTTTTAGTTTGCTGTTTCAATACATTAAGCCGTGTTAATCCAATTCTTTATATAATGGGTTTGATTTGGAGAAAAAATGCTTAACAGAAAATAAAAAAAATCTTTCCCTTTTGGAATACAGGTTCATAATTACAGCAGCAGAGAGTACTAATAAAGAGTAATAAATGAGTGAAGTTTGGGATATCTAGGTGACTGTTCTAATACATTATACCATATTAAGCCAATTATTTATAATGGAAAAAAAAAATCAAATAAACCTTTCCTTTTTGTAGTACAGTCTTATACTTACAGTAGTAGAGAGTACTTATGATAATTTTAGAGTACTCTGTCATTTTATGTTTATGTTTTCATACATTAAGCCATGTTAAGCCAATTCTTTATAATGGGTTTAAATAGGAGAAAAAAAGCCTTAACCTGAAAATGAATACTTTCATTTTGGAGTACAGGTTCATCATTACAGTAGTAGAGGGTAGAGTATTCAATGAGTGATATTTGTTTTTTTCAAGGTTGATATTTTTAATATTGTAAGCCATGTTAAGTCAATTCTTTATCATGGGTTTAAATGGGAGAATAAAGGCTTAACAGTTAAAAAAAAAAAAAAACTTTCCTTTTAGAGTACAGGTTCAAAATTACAGTAACAGAGTACTAATAAAAAGTAATAAAGAATAATAAAGTGTGAAGTTTGATCTTTTTAATTTGCTGTTCAATACATTATGCCATGTTAATCCAATTCTTCATATAATGGGTTTGAATAGGAGAAAAAAAGTCTTAACGTGAAAATTAATTCTTTCCTTTTAGAGCACAGGTTCATATTATAGTAGTAACAAATGCTAGTGAAGAGTAATAAATTAGTGATTTTTTTTTCTTTTCTAGGTTGATGTTTTAATACTTAAAGCCATGTTAAGTCAATTTGTTATCATGGGTTTAAATGGGTGAAAAAAGGCTTAACTGAAAATTAATACATTCTTTTTGCAGTACAGGCTCATAATTACCGTAGAGATTACTATTGAAGAGTAATAAATGGGTGAAGTTTAATCTTTTGGGTTTTCTGTTGCCATGTTAATCCAATTCTTTATATAATTGGTTTGAATGGGCGAAAAAAGGCTTGACGTGAAAACGAATATTTTCCATTTAAAGTGCAGGTTCATAATTACAGTAGTAGAGAGTACTTATTAAGAGTAATGAATGAATAAAATTAGGTCATTTTACGTTTCTCTTTTAATATATTAAGCCATGTTAATTTAATTATTTAAAAGGGTTTAAATTGGAAAAAAACGGCTAAACATTTTTTTTGCAGTACATCCATCCATTATAATCTTCTGCTTTATCCTCTATTAGGTCGCGGGCGGACTTGTTCTCCGTGTCCATGTGGGTTTCCTCTGGGTTCCCCGGTTTCCTCCCACAGTCCAAAATCATGGATCAAGGTCTATTAAATTCTCCAAATTGCCCCATATAGAGTGCGTGTGTGTGAGTGAGTGTGTGCCCAGCGATAGATTGGCGCCCTGTCCTGGGTGTATCTACCCAGTGCCTGAAACCGTTCTCCCCTGGATGGGCATGGGGAACCCCCCTGCGACCCTAGTAGAGGATAAAACGAAAGATAATGGATGGATGGATGGATGGATATTATTAATAATCGCCCCCCCCCCCTGTTGTTACATTCACAAAATGAATGTAACAACAGTTTGAAAAATGGATAAATACCCTCATGAAAATGCAGTTTTTAAAGAGGACAGAGGGGGAATAAGGGATCTGGGCTAAAGCCCCTGCTTGTGCAGAACCAGCACCAGGACCTGCCCGAGCTGAGCAAGCCCAATAAACACTGCATATTTATTCGCTCGTACATGAAATACACTGTACCCCCCCCCCCCCAAAAAAAAAAATTAAAAAAAAACCTGGAAGATTTTAAAGGTGACCTCCCCTTCAGTGAGTGGAATTCGCCTTTTTACCGGCACCACAGGATCCGTCCGCCGGGTTCGGTAATGAGACGCTGTGCGGTGGTGACGTTCCTCACAGGATGCCTCCTGGTTCTGCTCTCATCCTCAGAAAGCTGCGGGCCGGGCAGGAGTTATGGGAAGAGGCGCCATCCCAGAAAACTTACCCCCTTAGCCTTTAAACAGTTCAGCCCTGGCGTTCCCGAGAAAAGTCCGGGCGCAAGCGGCAGATACGGAGGCAAAATCAGCCGGAACTCCGAGCGTTTTAAAGATCTGATCTCCAACTACAACTCTGACATCGTTTTTAAGGATGAGGAGAACACAGGTGCGGACCGAATGATGACGCAGGTAAGGAAGGTAACTTAATATCAATATGGCTTTCATTTTATGCATGTTCAAAGTTTGGTGGTTAGCATGTTCTCCTCTCAGCACTTGGGATTCCCGGTTCGCATCCCAATCTGGGTGTTTTCCCGTGTCCGCGTGGGTTTCATCC
Source organism: Corydoras maculifer (assembly GCA_019802435.1). Lineage (NCBI taxonomy): Eukaryota > Metazoa > Chordata > Actinopteri > Siluriformes > Callichthyidae > Corydoras > Corydoras maculifer. The sequence goes on from JAFMOD010000625.1 coordinate 505,982, forward strand.
TCCCACAGTCCAAAAACATGGATCCAGGTCAATTCATTCATTCATCCATTATCTTCCGCTTTATCCTCTATTAGGGTCGCCGTGGGGTTCCCCATGCCCATCCAGGGGAGAACATCTCAGGCGCTGGGCAGATAGACCCAGGACAGGGCGCCAGGATCCAGGTCAATTGAATTCTCTAAATTGCCCCATATAGAGTGTGTCTGTGTGAGTGAGTGAGTGTGTGCCCAGTGATAGATTCGCACCCTGTCCTGGGTGTATCTGCCCAGCGCCCAAACCTTTCTCCCCTGGATGGGCATGGGGAACCCCCCCACGACCCTAATATACGATAAAGCGGAAGATAATGGAGAATCGACAATTACTTAGTGATTATAAGTAGTATAATCAGCATAGCACTAGAGATTCCAGGTTCGAATCCCAATCTGGGTGGAGTTTCCATGTTGTCCCCGTGTCCGTGTGGGTTCAGGCCAATTTCATTCCTTAAATTGCCCCATATAGAATGTGTCTGTGTGAGTGAGTGTGCGTCGAGTGAGAGATTGGTGTCCTGTCCTGGGTGTATCTGCCCAGCGCCCGAAACGTTCTTCCCCGGATGGGCATGGGGAACCCCCCCCCCCACGACCTAGTAGAGGATAAAGCGGAAGATAATGGATGGATGGATGTTAAAAGTTGTGAAATAGAAATTATTTAAAATTATTTAAATTCATCCATCTATCCATTATCTTCCGCTTTTTTCCTGGTTCCCCATGCCCATCCAGGGAAGAAAGTTTTGGCACTGGGCAGATACACCAAGGACAGGGCAACGAGCTATCGCTGGGCACACACTCACTCACAAAGACACACTCTATATGGGGCAATTTGGAGAATTCAATTGACCTTGATCCATGTTTTTGGACTGTGAGAGGAAACCAGAGAACCCGGAGGAAACCCACGCTGACATGAATGAGGACATGAAAACCACCCAGATTGGGATTGGAACCGGGAATCCCTAGTGCTAAGAGAAGAAGCACTAAGCCACCATGAGCCCTGTAATTATTTAAATTAATTATTAAATCCTGAGACGGAGAGGTTCAAAGCCGGGTTTTCTATGGTGTTGCTAACGACAAACCATTTGTCACATAGTTATACAGGGTACAATTTGCAGTGAACTGCAAGAGATTAAGATAAATTGAAGTAAAATAAGGCAAGTAAGTAGAATTACCACGAATTAATAATGTTTCTCCACTATTTTTGTTTGACAAGATGTCTAAAGTCTACGTGTATGCATAAGAGGCAAGATAACAAAACAATTCTGGCCCACATCCCTCATTTTTGCCTGACTCATTTGCCACATGGATTGCTCGCATACGCACCAGATTAGGGCAACATATCACCCAGGAGTAGCTCACATGTGGGTATCCCTAACAGATGTGCTTTGGAACATGTGGGCCAAAGGAGTGCTTTTTATTTGTGATATAAGAGCCAGTTAGCAGTGCCATATTTACATACATTGCATTACATTTGTTTATTTAGCAGATGCTTATAACCACTTACAGGTATCTTAACCTTACATGTATCTTAATCTTAACAGGGTCAAAACACAGGGTTGATACAGCATCCCTGTAGCAATGAGGGTTAAGGACCTTTGGTAACTTCAGTGGATCTGGGATTTAAACCCCCAACCTTCCAATTGATAGCCCAACACCCTGAGCTAACATATGTCTGGCAAAGATGGACCAAATTATGTTTTAAAAGGTTGACAAATATGTTTGGACTTGAGAGCCATATTTAGTTATGTAATATGCGAGTTATCCTAAGTTTACTTGCATTCGGCTGCAATATTTCAGCCAGAAGTGGCCCACTTCCATGCATATTCTGCCTGGATAGGCCCTATAGCACTAATGAATAGACAATAGATACCGAACATACTCGTTATTTGGTTGACACTCAGTGGCTTTAAAACATACATTATCAATAAAGTGTCTTGTCTTGTTTTGCCTTGTCTAAAATGAGTGTGTTTTATTTTTAAGGGTTTTGATTTTTATGTAAGTGTCATGCATAAGGAGGTAAATGAGGCATTTAAAATCAGTTTAATGCACTATATTCTCTCTTGTAATGTCAGACTTGGAAATAAAAATAATAATCGCCACATTTAGACACAAGTTTGCACTGGTGTTTATAGGGGGCTTATTTGCTGTCGCCCCCAGTTTTAGAATCACTAGTTTTTTTGTGCTAGATTAAGCAAAGAGCACTTAAAAAACCCAGTGAGACCATATAATGTCAGCACATTTGTCGCAGCCATAAAGTATGAAGTATGGAAAGTCATGTGGGTTACCTTTTCGCCTTCTTTAAACGTGTCTTGTTTAAAAAACTGTGTTATTAAGGTGAATAACGTAAAAAGTGGCAATTTGCTTTTAGTGAGGCTTCATATTTAAAGCAGGCATAATGTGACCCACATGGCTTTCCATATTATGAAAGCCGCTTTCTATGCCATTTTCTAAACATGATGCGCTTGAAGTAGGCAAAATGCAACTCACATAGATTTCCATTTTATGCAAGTTGCTTTTTTAACTCTATTTTTTTTAAACAAGACGCGTTTAAAGCAGGTGAAATGTGACCCACATGGCTTTCCATATTAGGAAAGCCACTTTTTACGCGGTTTTTTTTTAAAAAGAGGCGCTTAAAGCAGGCAAAATGTGACCCACATGGCTTTCCATATTATCGAAGTCGCTTTTTACTCTATTTTTCTAAACAAGACGCATTTTAAGCAGGTGAAATATGAGCCACATGGCTTCCCATATTATGAAAGCCGCATTTTACGCCGTTTTTTTAAAAACATTATGCGTTTAAAGCAGGTGAAATGTGAACCACATGGCTAACCATATTATGAAAGCCGCTTTTTACGCCGTTTCTTCTAAACATGATGCGCTAAAAGCAGGAAAAATGTGACCAACATGGCTTTCCATATCATGAAAGCCACTTTTTACGCCGTTTTTTTTTTATTTTTTTAAACATGATGCTCTTAAAGCAGGCAAAATGTCATCCACATGGCTTTCCATTTTATGGAAGTTGCTTTTTACTCTATTTTTTTTAAACAACATGTGTTTAAAGCAGGGGAAATGTGACCCACATGGCTTTCCATATTATGGAAGCCAGGTTTTACGGTTGTTTAAAGCAGGGGAAATGTGACCCACATGGCTTTCCGTATTACGAAAGTCGTGCTTTACGCGGTTGTTTAAAGCAGGCAAAATGTGACCCACATGGCTTTCCATATCATGCAAACGATACACAATTCTGTGTGTTGTTACACAAATGTTTAAATAGCCCACTTGAGACGCAAGCTTAAATTATCCAGCTGTTTCGGGGCTTGCCGGCTCCACTCACAGACGCGTCTTGTCGTCGTGTTTGTGTAGCCCAGCGGCCCAGCGGTCAGCGGCTTAGCCGTCCCTGCGCAATCCGACCTCGATTTGTAGTTTAAAAGCTAAACTAACAGTGTGCAGGCGGATTTATGAGGTCCAGCTCAGTTTGGAAACCGCAGTGAAAAAAACCCACACGGGGTCCGAACTCCACTCCACCGTCTGAATGGGCGTTTTATTACAGACTCTATTCTTAGGTGCGGAGGCGGCATCGGGAAAGCTATTTAACAAATTTATGAAAGGTACACAGCCTATTTTCGTTCGCTGTATTCTCACCAATAAATTAAAGCGGAGGTATTTGAGGCGACTTTGCTCGAGGGCAGGGGTGGGGTGAGCAACCAGTATTGACCTCAACCCATTTGGTCTCTTATAGAAGGCTTCCATCCATCCATATAATCATTCATCCATCCATTATCTTCCGCTTTATCCTCTTTTTGGGTCACCCGGGGGGTGGGGGTGGTTCCCCATGCCCATGCCCATTCAGGGGAGGGCGTCGGGCAAATACACCCAGGACAGGGTGCCAATCCATCGCTGGGCACACACTCACCCACACAAACATACTCTATATGGGGCAAATTGGAGAATTCACTTGACCTTGATCCATGTTGTTGCACAATGTTCAAACCCACGCGGAAACGGGGAGAACGTGGAAACTCAGATTGGGATTCGAACCTGGAATCCCTAGCTCTGAGAGGAGAACATGCTAACCACTAAGCCACTGTGCCGCCCTTACTAAAGTCTTATTATTATTGATTTTATTAATGAAGACTTATTAATTACTTAGTGTTTAGCACGTTCACCTCTCAGCGCTAGGGATTCCCAGTTTGAATCCCAATCCTGGTGGAGTTTCCTTCGGGTTCTCCGGTTTTCTCCCACAGTCCAAAAACATAGATCAAGGTCAGTTGAATTCTTTAAATTGCTCCATATAGAGTGTGTGTGCCCAGCGATAAATTGGCGCCCTGTTCTGGGTGTATCTGCCCAGCGCCTGAAACGTTCTCCCCTGGATGGGCATGCGGAACCCCCACGATCCTAATAGAGGATAAAGCGGAAGATAATGGATGGATGAATGTTTGTCTGTGTGTCTGGTAAAAAGTTTGCTTATGGGATTGCAAATTCTATTTCACCCACTTCCTGTTATCTGATTAAGCTAAAACTTTGCACAATGTTCATCGTCGATGACAACACATTAATCAATTAAAAAACAATTTCCAATTATTAACTAATTAGTGGTAATTATTAGTGGTGAATTAGCTATGCCCATTTTCTTCTAAATTTTATACTTCACAAGCAGAATTATTTTAGGATAAAGTAATTTAACATGATATAGGGGTGCTTTTAAGAAAATATTATCCATGCATTCATTAATATTATTCATTCATTCATTATCTCCCGCTTTATCCTCTATTAGTATCGCGGGGGGTGGAGGGGGGAAACAATTCAGGCGCTGGGCAGATACACCCAGAACAGGACGCCAATCCAGGGGACATCCAGGGGAGAACATTTCAGGCACTGGGCAGATACACCCAGGACAGAACGCCAATCTATCGCTGGGCAAACACTTATTCACACAGACATGCACACATACACACTCTATATGGGGCATTTTGGAGAACTCAATTAACTTGATCCATGTTTTTGGACTGTGGGAGGAAACCAGAGAACCCGGAGGAAACCCACGCGGATATGGAGAGAACATGGAATCTCTATCTAGATTGGGATTCGAACTTGGATCATCAGCGCAAACACTAACCACTAAGCCAATGTGCCGCCCAACTATCTCATTATCTTCTGCCTAATTATATACCCAGGTTGCGGGGGAAAGTGGGACAATCCACCTTGAATCAATGTTTTTGGACTGTGGGAGGAAACTGAAAAACCCAGAGAAAACTCACACAGACACGGGGAGAGCATAGAAACTCCACTGAGATCAGGATTCGAACCGGGAATCCCTAGTGCTGAGAGAACATGCCAACCACTAAGCCACTGTGATAAAAGTCACTTCTATCAGGAAAATACAAACAGAAACCCTTCTGCCTTTTCTGTGTGCCTCCGTTTGAGGTGTTCGTGCATCGCGCTTTTGCTGCTAATATATACCATTACAGATTTTGTAATCCAAATGTGATTCTGTCTGTTTTCGCAGCGATGCAGGGATAAGCTGAATTCTTTGGCAATCTCAGTGATGAACGTATGGCCTGGCGTACGTCTGCGGGTGACGGAGGGTTGGGATGAGGATGGTCATCACTCAGAGGAGTCTCTGCACTATGAAGGCAGGGCGGTGGACATCACCACTTCAGACCGGGACAGAAACAAATACGCCATGTTGGCCCGTCTGGCCATCGAGGCTGGTTTTGACTGGGTTTATTATGAATCGAAAGGACATGTCCACTGCAGTGTTAAGTCAGGTAAGAATGAGGGGATTAAAAAAAACTGATTAAACCTTGGGAGCTTGTGGTTATGGACCCAGCCTTATGACCTGAAGGGTCCTGGTTTGATTCCCAGTCCCACCAAGTACCATGGCTGAAGTGCACTTGAGCAAGGCATCTCAACTGCAAAAAAATATATCTTAACAATTAAAAAAAATATTGTAACAAATCTTGTTCTTGGTTTGAAAAGATCCACCCATCCAGTATCTTCCACTTTATCCTCTACTAGGGTTGCCGTGGGTGGGGGGGAGAGGGTGGTGATTCCCCATGCCCATTTAGGGGAGAGCGTTTCAGGCGCTGGACAGGGCACCAATCTATTGCTGGGCACACACTTACACACTTACTCACACAGACACACTCTATATGGGGCAATTAGGAGGATTCAATTGACCTTAACCCATGTTTTTGGGGGAGGAAATCAGAGAACCCAGAGGAAACCCATGCCGACACGGGGAGAACATGGATTCCAACTGGGAATCCCTAGCGCTGAGAGGAGTACTTGCTAACCATTAAGCGACGGTGCTGCCCAGTTTGAAATATCTTTTAAAAATTGTTCTTATTTTATGAAATCTTAACAAGATAAAAAATTTACTCACCATATTTACAGATAATTTTACTAGATTCATGTTAATTTTTGTCCTGATTTGTGTTCATTTGTCTTAATTTTTGACACAGGTTTTTTGCAGTGTAACCCCAATTGCTCCCTGGGCGCCGTATACAGGGTTGCCCACCGCTCACTTTACTAGTGTGTGTATATGTGTGTGTTACACTGCGAGGATGGGTTAAATGTGGAGGACTAATTTTTCTGTGTGGAAGCACTGTATGCAATATAGATCACCTTTTTACTTATAACTTGATCTTACCACTAGGGGCATGGTAGCTCAGTGGTTTGTGTGTTGGGCTACCAATCTAAAAGTAGTAGGTTCAAATCCCAGGTCCTCTGAAGTGACCAATGTGGGTCTTTGAGAAAGTCACTTTCTAATTGCTCAATTTGTAAGGCACTTTGGATAAAAGCATGTGCTTAATGACCAAGTGTTTTATGGCTCAGTGAGAAAATGAAGATGAAGGAAGTTCTGCACTGTTTGTGTAATAATACATTTTACACAATAATTAGAATTAGACACGTGGCACTGTGAATGGGCATGGGGAATGCCCCCCACCCTAGTATAAGATTAAGTGGACTGGGTAGTGCAATAGGTAAATATGTATGAAGATGCTACTTAAATCTCAGGGTTTAAGAAAGTTGGAGGAAAAAAAAAGTTAAAAAAAATAAAACCTATAACAAAAACATTCAGCTTAATATACCTCCCCCTCCAGGTCTTGAAAATGGTCGCAAACATGTTAATATAGAAATGCATGAAAAAAAAAACTGCTTTTGAAAAAGCACACATTCAACTCACAAAACTGATAACACTGGAGAATCATTCATTCATGAGTGTTCCCAATGCTCATCCAGGGGAGAATGTTTTAGTTACTGAGCTGATACACCCAGGAGAGGACGCCAATCTATTGCTGGGCAGACAGACAGACACACAACCACAGTCTATATGGGGAAATTTAGAGTATTCAATCTACATTAAATCCATGTTTTTTGACTGTGGGAGGAAACCGGAGAACCGGAGGAAACCCACGTGGACCCAGGGAGAACATGAAACCTCAAATCTGGATCCCCAGCGCCGAGAGGCGAATGTGCTAGCCACAAAGCCACTGTGCCACCCACTGGATATTAACACAAAGCAAAATGTCAAAATAATGTCCAGGGTAGCGAGCGGTCAAATTCACTCTGATATCCATCCATCCATTATCTCCCGCTTTATCCTCTATTAGGGTCGCGGTGGGACCATCCAGGGGAGAAAGTCTCGGGCGCTGGGCAGATACACCCAGGACAGGGCGCCAATCTATCGCCGGGCACACACTCACTCACACAGACACACTCTTTATGGGGCAATTTGGATCCAGGGCTGTGGGAGCATTTGCCCCATAAAGAGTGTGTGCCCGGCGATAGATTGGCGCCCTGTCCTGGGTGTATCTGCCCAGCGCCCGAGACTTTCTCCCCTGGATGGTCCCACCGCGACCCTAATAGGGGATAAAGCGGGAGATAATGGATGGATGGATATCAGAGTGAATTTGACCGCTCGCTACCCTGGACATTATTTTGACATTTTGCTTTGTGTGCAGAGAACCCGGAGGAAACCCACACGGATATGAGAACATGGAAACTCCACCCAGATTGAGATTCGAACCTGGAATCCCTAGCACTGAGAGGCGAACGTGCTGACCACTAAGCTACCGTGCCGCCCACCTTGACATGTAATGAAGGATAAATGATCTGATAACTGATATTAGAAAGAGGACTGGTTACTGTGGAAAGATAAAGTTAAGATTAAGAGCAGATTAATAAGGAACCACAGTTCTTAACTGATTACTTTTCTTCTCAGTATGATGGAAACACCCCCCCCCCCCCGAAGGCTCCAGGAGACCAGAAGTCAAAAAAACTTCGGCATTATAGAGGTAGTTACACATTTTGATAATCATTCCATTTGTGCATTTGTATAGGTTACATCATAGGTGTGAAACTCAAGGCCCAGGGGCCATATCTGGCCCGTAATACAATTCTTTTCGGTCCACGAAATCATTTTTTCAATATTCAATATTATTATTATTAATGACCCGGCAATATGGTTTTTTAGACCATGCTCATATTTTAAATTTGTATGATTTAAACAGAAACATTTTGATGGAGAACAGAAATTTTTTAGATATTTAAAGTTGAAGTTTATTGTTCTAAAATGGCCCAAGAAGAAAGAAAACTGAATGTTTTGATTGGTTATATTTATTTTTGTGGAAAAGCGTCATATTTTTTTTTATTTTTTAATGTTTTTTTGCAGCATGGCCGTAGATGTGACTTAAAATTTTGATGGGACATTTTATTTTCGATAAAGTAGAAGTTTATTCTATTGTGGAATAATATTCCTGTTTGTTTCTATACCTTTTCATGTTCCGAAAACATTGACTTTTACAGTAATAAAAGTAAAAAAAGTGGGGTTGATAAATATGCTTTGAGTTTCGGCCCCCGGTGCAAATGGGTTTGACACCCCTGGTTTACATGAACTATGTTGTTTGGGAGACTAGGGGGTCGTTTGTGTCATGGAGGGTTCATATAATGTGTTTGATGCCGCTTCTCTTTTTTGTCTTTATGTCCTGGCTCACAGTCCTGTCATCTCCGAGATCTCCAAATGGTGCTCTGTGCTCTGGCATCATAAAGGTCATTTCCTGGCTGGCTGGTTGACACTGAAAGATTGGGACAGGCCGTCTGTTGCAGAGCTCCAGGCGGGTCATTGTGTCCCGGAGACTGATGGCACTGGGAGCCCTTCGTGCGTTATGGGTCTGTGATCCCGAAACACGTCTGTGTGATCAGCACTCAGGTTTAAGTTGGACTCTGACTGCTGTTTATGTAAGAGGGTTATCCTTGCAGGCTGGACTAACTCCAAATAAATGGGACTAAATTTTCAAATAGAAGGGTGGAGCTTGGCATGCGTTTTGATTGTTCAAAACTTTGGATGGTTATTTTTTATCTTGTGTCATTTCAAACACAGACTGAGTATATTTTTGTAAACATTGTGACATGTAAACTTATTTCACTGATTTCTGTTTTTTTTTTAGTATTACAAATACTAATTTAATTAATTCGACTTACTAACAGCAAACAGATGAGGTACCCTTAGTTGGCTTGTAGCCATGTTAATATTACAACCGTTCAATAAGCTCGTAATTCCAAAAATCTATTGTTTTAGATTGAAAAAAACATTTTTGTCAATAAAAATCCTGCTAAGAACCTGAGTGTCAAATATGGACATAACTCATGTGGCGCTGAGTAATAAATAAATCACTTTAGTGGTAGGCGGCAAGGTGTAGTGGTTGGCATGATTGTTAATTAATTTATTCATTTATCATCTTCTGCTTAATCCCCTACAAGGATCGCCGGGTGGGGTTCCCCAATCAGAGGGGGAACGCTTCGGACGCTGGGCAGATACACCCAGGACAGGGTGCCAATCTATCACTGGACATACACACACACACACAAACAAACTCTACATGGGAAAATTAATTTACTTTGAATCCATGTTTGTGGAATGTGGGAGGAAACCGGAGAACCTGGAGTAAACTTGCTCTTGCTCGGCTCTTTAAGGGTTTGTGGGTTTCAGAATCAAAATCGAAACACTTTATTAACCCCCCGGGGAGTAATTGTAGTTTTTAAACTACTACAAAAATTTTTTTTAACTAAAATTAAATGGTAAAATCAAACTAAAAGTACTAAAATAAAGTAAAAGTGAATCGGCAAGGTGGTAAAAAGTAAAAGTAAATTCGCCTCTCAGCGCTAGGGATACCCAGTTCGAATCCCAATCTGGGTGGAGTTTCCATGTTCTCCCCGTGTCCGCATGGGTTTTCTCCGGGTTCTCCAGTGTCCTCCCACAGTCCAAAAACTTGGATAAAGATCAATTGAATTCCTCAAATTGCCCCATATAGAGTGTGTCTGTGTGAGTGAGTGTGTGCCCAGTGTTAGATTGGCACCCTGCCCTGTCCCCCCCGTGACCCTAATATAGGATAAAGCGGAAGATAATGGATGGATGGATAAATTTGCAAGGTTAATAACACTGTAACAATTATTATTAAAGAATTATACCTTTGTGACAATGTACCATAACCATCGTGCCGCCCAATCCTTTTTATTTGGAGCCAGATCCTTCTGCACGTGTTAGATAATAACTGTTTTGGCGAGGTCCTGCCAGCAGAGGGGGCAATACGAACGCTATTTGGTAGTAACCTACAGCAGTGCCAAAAGAAACAGGGGTGTCTCACACACTACCAATCTGGTTGTAAATTAATAGAAGGGTGCATATGGCCCATCTTCTGCAAATGGCACCCTGGTGGCAAATGGGTTAATGACGCCATACCCCGCTTCAGTACAGCATCACCTGGCACCAGCACTCTTGAGTAAAGCACAGCTGAACTGGTGGACCTGCACTTTGTGTGTAAACTGATGCTAAACACAACGGCTCATGTTTCACCCCTGCACCATGTGTCATCATGAACAGTTTAGCACATCTTTGTGGTGTTTGCATGTTCTCCATTTGCCTGTGTTGGCTATGTAGTATGTAGGGGCAGCACGGTGGCTTAATGGTTAGCACGTTTGCCTCTGGGTGGAGTTTCCATGTTCTCCTCGTGTTTGCGTGGGTTTTCTCCAGGTTCTCCGGTTTCCTCCCACAGTCCAAAAACATGGTTGAAGGTCAACTGAATTCTCCAAATTGCCCCATATAGAGTGTGTTTGTGTGAATGAGCGTGTGCCCAGATAGAGTGGTGCCCTGTCCTGGTGTATCTGCCCAGCACCCGAAACATTCTCCCCTGGATGGGCATGGGGAACCCCACCGCGACCCTGGTAGAGGATGGATGTAGTATGTAGTAGGTGCTTTCGGACACAGTGGAAGCGTTCTGCTGGGCTGTGTGTTGTCTCATTATGGAGGGGCATGTGATCCAGGTTCAAATTCCAAATTGAGTGGGATATTCATGTTCTGTGGTTTCCCCCCACAGTCCCAAAAACAAGGTAAATTAAATGCTCCAAATTGCCCCTTTAATGTGTGTCTGTGATAGGATTGAGCAGAAGATTATGAATAAATGAAAGAATTTTTACCAACTGCTTGATGCCTTGATCCCTAGTCCTTCCCGCCCACTGGTTTTGCCTACTATGTAGTATGTAGGGGTGGCACGGTGACTTAATGNGGATATTCATGTTCTGTGGTTTCCCCCCACAGTCCCAAAAACAAGGTAAATTAAATGCTCCAAATTGCCCCTTTAATGTGTGTCTGTGATAGGATTGAGCAGAAGATTATGAATAAATGAAAGAATTTTTACCAACTGCTTGATGCCTTGATCCCTAGTCCTTCCCGCCCACTGGTTTTGCCTACTATGTAGTATGTAGGGGTGGCACGGTGACTTAATGGTTAGCACGTTTGCCTCTGGGTGGAGTTTCCATGTTCTCCTTGTGTTTGCGTGGGTTTCCTCCAGGTTCTCCGGTTTCCTCCCACAGTCCAAAAACATGGTTGAAGGTCAACTGAATTCTCCAAATTGCCCCATATAGAGTGTGTTTGTGTGAATGAGTGTGTGCCCAGATAGAGTGGTGCCCTGTCCTGGTGTATCTGCCCAGCACCCGAAACATTCTCCCCTGGATGGGCATGGGGAACCCCACCGCGACCCTGGTAGAGGATGGATGTAGTATGTAGTAGGTGCTTTCGGACGCAGTGGAAGCGTTCTGCTGGGCCGTGTGTTGTCTCATTATGGAGGGGCGTAACTTCCTTCTTGTGGAGTCGTTTGACACTTTAAGCTCAGCCTTTAGGACAACTCGTAGGAGGAGTAATCTAATACCCCTTGGAGTTGCAGGAGGCTCCCTTTCGTAGCCCAAGAGCCAGCACTGACGTCGGTAGATAGATAGATAGATAGATAGATAGATTGATTGATAGTAACGTGGATAGTCATTCTCTTAAAATTTCAAGTCCTATCCCGTCACTTTTTTGACCCGATTCAACGGAGCCGCTTCTGCAATCCCTTTATAAACCACTCCCATAGTGAGGCAGCTAGGGGTAAATCCGAGTCCCGGTTCGCTTCGTGGTTCTGTCACGGCGGGTTCCTCGCTTCTGTGCGCAGTTCTTTAGAACTTCGGCGGCTCCGGAACTTGGGGAGACCGAACAGGCGCGTCATGGCCGAGATAGCGAAGGGGGTCAACGCCGGAAAACTGGCCAGTAATGTCCAGAAGAGGATAACACGAGCACAAGAGAAGGTAAAACTCAGTCTTTATAAACATGAGCTTCTCTTTTTGAGCGAGGTGACAGCTTATTGTTGTCAGCCCTCTTTAAAATCCGTGCGCATCTTCCTACGCGACATGTCACGAACCAAATGTCATTCTGTAATGTCCTATATATATATATATATATATATATTACAGAATTATAGAGATATTGATTCGCTTTAAATTGCAAGTCCTATCCCGTCACTTTTTGACCAGTTTTCACGGAGCCGCTTCCCTATATACACACCTTATTGTTGTCAGCTTTCTTTAAAAAAAGCGCATCGCGAACCAAATGTCATTCTTAAAGTCCCATATATATATATATATATATACTCCCACACTCACTCACTCATACACACTCTATATGGGGCAATTTGGAGAACTCAATTAACCTGATACATGTTTTTGGACTGTGGGAGGAAACCAGAGAACCCGGAGGAAACCCACGCGGACACGGGGAGAACATGGAAACTCCACCCAGATGGGGATTCGAACCGGGAATCCCTAGCGCTGAGAGGAGAACGTGCCAACCACTAAGACACCGTGCCGCCCATATATATATATATATATATATATATATATATATATATATATATATATATATATATATAATGTGGGGGGGCGCAGGTTTGATCAGGTTTTCTTCATAACTACTGACTTAAGATGTTCTCATTTGTAAGTCGCTTTGGATAAAAGCATCTGCTAAATGACAATGTAATAAATATATATATTTAGCTTTGAGGGTGGAATCATTAAACATTCGTCAAACAGACTCAGTTCTGTACTGATTTTATGTCATTCCCAATTTCTGCATTAATACAGACCGAGGCTCCTTCCTGCTGTTCTAACAGGTGGGTTATACATCTAGTGCAGGGAGTAACTTGGGTTTTAGGGTCGTGTCCAAAGCATGTTAACCAAATCCGCACAGGAAATGACATTTCCACTCTCGACCCAGCTGAGAGACTCCACTCGAGGGATCAAATGGACAGTAGTTTCATTTCCGTCAGGCGCTGATGCTAAAAAACGACAGACAATCATTTCATTTTGAGAGGAAAACCAAAAAAAAATAAAGCCTGACAAGTCTATTCATAAGAATGTCCATTGTAAAACTCAGAAGTCGGATTTGTTATGAAGCAAAACACTGAAGTCATTTTAGTCAAATTTAGTTGCTGTATTACTTTTGACGATCTGTTTTCATGAAGCAGGTGTTTTTTGGGTTTCGTTTCTGTTAAGCAATGATGCTGAAACAATTATTTCATTTTAAGAGGAAAATCTGAGGGTAAAACCTAAATACACCACAAGGACATTCATAAGGACCAACGTCATAAAAGTTATAAATAATAGGAAACTCATAAGTCGGATTTGTTATCAAGCAAAACGCTGAAGACATACTATTTTATAACTTGATTACTTTTGATGATCTGTTTTCAAGAAGCAGCGGTTGTTGGATTTTAGTTCTGTTAAGCAATGATGCTAAGTACAACAATCATTTTGTTTTGAGAGAAAAAACTGAGGGTAAAACCTGAATACACCACAAGGACATTCATAAGAACCTCCATTGTGACGTCATAAAAGTTTTAAATAATACGAAACTCGGAAGTCGGATTTGTTATCAAGCAAAACACTGAAGTGAGACATTTTATCACTTAATTTCTCATGAAATTTAGTTGCTGTATTACTTTTGACGATCTGTTTTCATGAAGCAGGTGTTTGTTGGGTTTCATTTCTGTTAAGTAATGATGCTGAAAACAACTATCATTTCATTTTGCGGAGGAAATCTGAGGGTAAAACCTGGATACACCACAAGGCCATTCATAAGAACCTCCATTTTGACGTCATAAAAGTCTAAAATAACCGGAAACTCTGAAGTTGGATTTGTTATCAAGCAGTAAATGGCAATGACACATTTTATCACTTGATGTCACATGTAATTTAGTTGATGTATTACTTTTGATGATCCGTTTTCACGGAGCAGGTGTTTGTTGGGTGGTGGTGGTGCTGGGGTCATCATGGATGGTTCTAAAGAAACCACTATGTCTTTTTAATCTGCACTATGCCATTTTAAAGTTAAAGGGAATGTATTTAGGTCCATTGCTTGGGGGTAATTATTAGATGAGGTTAAATTGAAGCGTTTGCAGTTTTTGGTATTCTACAAATAATTAGTTTCTCTCATTTGGTAACATGTTTTCGGATTCTTGCATTTTTAATGCTAGTGATCTACTGATCAGAGGTTAAGGAGTTATTTCGGTAGCTGATCTTTAAAGAGGAATGGCGCACACAGCACATTGTGCAACGCTGCTGGAAAAAGCTCCACACGGTACGAATGTCTAGGTCAATGTTTTGTTCTTTTCATATGTGCATAGAACATGCATTTAGTTTTGTGACAACAGTATGGGGAAGGACCATGTTCCAAAATGGCAAAAACAGCCTTTATGCACAAAGCATTATTCATAAGTACATGCTTTAATCATTACTACACTGGGCAGATTCTAGAACAATGGTTATTAAAAGGTTGAAGCACAAATTTTTGGATAGATAGAACATTTTTGTGAATTTAAGAGCTGTAATGTCTATGAATCAGTCGAATCTCTGGCGTCCTGCTGGTTAATTCCCCTTTAAAGCAGAGCCCTTTGCAGTGCTCAGCCTGTCACTAGGATCAGGGTGGAGGGTCCGTATTGGGGCTGGTGGGTGGGGGAGTGTGACCGCTTGGGGCATCAGGTTTACACGGTCATCTGTTTCTTAATTCGATACTCGCATTGAGCCCGGACAGCCGAGAGCCACTAGCATCGCTCATCGTTCCCATTTAACTACAGTGACACTCAGAACTTTCCAAACTCTCCCACACACCTGTCCCTGCAGTGAGCCTATGAATAGCGTCCAGCCTTCGGCCTGTGAGCTAATCCCGGTGAAATCCCCCCTCCAGTGACACAAGGACAGCTGTATAAATCGGATGGGGGTTTTAGATCTGAGGAAGGGTGTATTTTTGGACCTGTCACCCAACACTCGTGCTCAGCATTCAAGGCTCTGGGCTCAACAAGAAAGTTGAACTCACCTGAATATACACACATTTGAGCAGAGGAGTCGTTATGGGACAGTCCTGGATTGATGGTGGGGAAATCTCATGGTGTAAGCTTTATTAGTGTGCTGGGGAGAAAAAGAAGAACTGCAAAGCTTCTCTTTAACTTTGTCTTCCGAATATTACATAAAGACCCTTTCCAAAATATTAGAATATCAAGGATATTATTTTCCATAATTACATTTAAAAAGTTAAACTTGCATAGATTATAGATTCAGGGCCCACAACTAATTGAAGTATTTCTTTGTTTATTTTTTTTACATAATTTGGGCATGGCTTAGTGATTAGCATGTTCTCCTCTCAGCACTAGGGATTCCCGGTTCCCGATCCCAATCTGGGTGGAGTTTCCATGTTCTCCTCGTGTCCGCATGGGTTTCCTCTGGGTTCTCTGGTTTCTGCCCAGAGTCCAAAAACATGGATCAAGGTCAATTGAATTCTCCAAATTGCCCCATATAGTGTGTGTTTGTGTGTGTCTGTGTGAGTGAATGTGTGCCCAGTGATAGATTGGCACCCTGTCATGGGTGTATCTGCCCAGCGTCCGAACAGTTCTCCCCTGAATGGGCATGGGGACCCCCCCCGCTACCTTAGTATAGGATAAAGCAGAAGATAATGGATGGATGGATAATTTGGGCTTTCAGCTAATAAAACCCACAAAAACAAGAATTAAAAAAAAATAAATATTGTGGTGAAATCAGTCCAAATTTTGCAGGGTATGAATGTTTTAAACAGACTAATCATCTATTAAACAGTAGAAGTGAGGACTAGAATCCAAACTTCATGAAGTCCACTGAGAAATCTATTAAAAAAAGTGGTGCAATGTCCAGTGCAGGGGTTGGGAAACTCTACTTTCTAAAATCCAAGGTCGCCGCAACAGTCTAGTCAATTAATGTTTTAGAGGACTTCATGATTCCTTCTGCTTTTCATCTTCCAGCAGGACCTGGCCCCTGCCCCTGCTGCCAGAAGCATCAAAAACCTGGTTTGATGCCCTGTGGCATTGCCTGGGAGTGATGGAAGCCCAGATTTCTCTGATCCTTGCTGACAGCTCTTTTTTATTGTTGGGTCTGGTGCCTCTTATTTTTCTCTTTAGAATGCCTCATAGATTCTCAATGAGGCCCACTGTGATGGCATGGGCGTCAAACCTGGTTTTAGTTAGGGCAGGTCCTGCTGGAAGATGAAATCTGTACATGTGCAATTTCCAGGTTTCAGATAGTAACTACAGTAGTGTGCTTTGAACTTAGCTACTCCCCAAAACGAATGTGAATTAGTTTCCTCGTACCCTTCCAGGGAAGAACGTTTCAAGTGCTGGGCTGATACACCCAAGACAGGGTACTCGCACACAAACACACACTATATTGGGCAATTTAAAGCATTCAATTTACATTGAATCCATGTTTTTGGACTATGGGAGGAGACCGGAGAACCCGGAGGAAACCCACATGGACATAGAGTACAAGAGAATTTCAACCTGGATTCCCAGCACTGACAGGCGAATGAGCTAATCACTAAGTCACCTTGGCACCATTGATAGAACAAAGAATTTTGATTTACGCATTTTAAAGATAACTGTCAGGATTTTTGGCCACAGGGATTCCCGGTTCGAATCCCAATCTGGGTGGAGTTTCCATGTTCTCCCCGTGTCCATGTGGGTTTTCTCCGGGTTCTCTGGTTTCCTCTCACAGTCCAAAAACATATATCAAGGTCAATTGAAATCTCCAAATTGCCCCATATAGAGTGTGTCTGTTTGAGTAAGTGTGTGCCCAGTGATGGATTGGCGCCCTGTCCTGGGTGTATCTGCCCAGCGCCCGTTCTCCCCTAGATGGGCATGGGGAACCCCCCGCGACCCTAATAGAGGATTTAGCGGAAGATAATGGATGGATGGATTTTTCAAGCAGTAATGTAGAAAACTTTTCAGCAGCTGGAAGCAACTGATGATTTAAACAAATGAGTTGAACATTTGAATCCAAAGCACTTAGCATTAATTCAGATTTGATCTGAGGTGTAATATAAGAAATATTTATTGTAAAAGGAATATTTTAAACAGTGTTAAGACAATAGAATTAGAATTCAGTACCTTCTGTTCATTCATTATCTTTGTCTTAATCTTCTACTAGGGTCGCAGGGGGGGTTCCCATGCCCATCAAGGGGAGAACAATTTCAGCGCTGGGGAGATACACTCAGGACAGCGCCCCAACCTATCGCTGGGCACACACTCACTCATACACTCACACCACCATCTGACACTATATGGGGCAATATAGAACATTCAATTTACCTTAAATCCATGTTTATTTGACTGTGGGCGGAAACCGGAGAACCTGAAGGAAACCAACATGGACACTGGGAGAACATGGAAACTCCACCCAGATTGGGATTCAAACTTGGATTCCCCAGCGCTAAAAGGAGAACATGCTAACCTTGCAATACAACATATTTTATGTAAAAGTTTGCAGCACATTAGTAAAGTGAGAGTGTGGTAAGTTGACTAATGAAACCAGAGAAGAAGATTTAGCAGTAAAAAATTTAATGTGGCGCAGTGGTTAGCAAGTTGGGCTATGAATCTGTAGGCTGTAGGATCAAGTCCCAGATCCACTAAAGTTACCAATGTGGCTCGTTGAGCAACACTACAGGGATGCTGTGGTCAACCCTGTGCTCACTTTGTAAGTTGCTTTGGATAAAAGCATCTGGTAAATATAACTATAGGAAATCAAAGTCTGCAAGGCTTAGAAGGCTGCTTCTGAATTTGGATGATTGCACCGTGAACAGATATTTACATCTGTGGCCTTCTAAGACATCTTCACTCGGCTCAAATTTAATAATTCAAAGTAAACAATTTGGGAAAAAATATAAATTTTATTTTTACATCCAGTATTTTTGTTAAGACATTTCAATAATAGTAACAGACTAATTTAAAAATATTCCACCATCATTCTAATGTGCTAAATGTAACTAAAGAAAATCAAAGTCTGCAAGGCTTAGAAGGCTGCTTCTGAATTTGGATGATTGCACCGTGAACAGATATTTACATCTGTGGCCTTCTAAGACATCATAACCTTCACTCAGCTCGTACATGACTAGACCCTCCATTCTATTTCTCTCAGTTTTTGTTGTCTAGTTTTCTTTTTTAAACCACACCATCTGAACTAGCCTTTTTTGCCTTAATTTATCCTCTCGACTGCTGCTTTTCACTTCGTACCATGCCTGTGCATGCTCCCAAATCTGCACAGATCTGATTGGCTGCGGAGCGCCTTTGGTGATCTTTCTATGCATGCAATTGGTCTGTGTTCCGTACTGTAAAGACAAAGAAAATTCTGCAACTTAAAATAAACAGTGGAAATAAAATCATTCCCAAAACGATCCAAAACGGGTCTGCAGTGAGCAATGTCTGAGTCTGCATTAGGGTTGGGGCAATGCATCGACTACGTCGACATAATCGAGTACGATACGTCTATTTGCATAACTTGCGTCGACACATCAACAAAATCGCGGCACCTACCGAAAAGTTTTTTAAAAAGGTGGGGGGGGGGGGGCACAGCATCAAATAACCATCAGGTTTGATGATTTTACAGTATAGTTGGTTTTCTTCATAACTACTGACTTGTGATGTTCTCATTTGTTAGTCGCTTTGGATAAATGTCATTCATTTATTCATTATCTCCCGCTTTATCCTCTATTAGGGTTGCGGTGGGGTTCCCCATGCCCATCCAGGGGAGAACGTCTCGGTCGCTGGGCAGATAGACCCAGGACAGGGCACCAATCCATCGCTGAGCACACACTCACTTACACACACACACTCTATATGAGGCAATTTGGAGAATTTAATTGACTTGATCCATGTTTTTGGACTGTGGGAGGGAACCGGAGAACCCGGAGTAAACCCACACGGACACGGGGAGAACATGGAAACTCCACCCAGATGGGGATTCGAACCGGGAATCCCTAGTGCTGAGAGGCGAACGTGCTAACCACTAAGCCACCGTGCCGCCTTGGATAAATGTAAATTGGATAAATGTTAATGTAAGTTTACTTTATCCGTAGCACAAGTAAAACCAGGTAAAAATCGCCTGCTTGCATCTAAAGTCTAAAAGTTGGATTTTATTGTCCATGATGGCCTCAGGTCATATGTGCCTCAGAGTACAGTACGATTTTTTTTCACAAAGAACAGACTCGTTACCTGGGGATTTAAAAATTTTAAGTAAACTATTTGGGGGAAAAATATTCATTTCAGTAATAGTAACAGACTAATTAAAAAATATTCCACCATCATTCTAATGTGCTTTAAATTAGACTTGAATTATTGTATCCCTTGTGGCAGAGATTTGATGTTCGATAAAGCTGTTAATGCTAAAGCATTTTTGTGTTTCAATATTCCCCTGAAGAGCACTGTGTTTAATTAAAGAAAATATAATTTTTTAAATGTAATATATAATTTTTTTTTTATAATATATTTATTTAAATTTTTATATATTTATATTTTTATTTTTTATATTTAGATTTTTTAGCTTAGTGGTTAGCACGTTCGCCTCTCAGCGCTAGGGATTCCCGGTTCGAATCTTCATCTGGGTGAAGTTTCCATGTTCTCCCTGTATCCGCGTGGGTTTCCTCCGGGTTCTCCGGTTTCCTCCCACAGTCCAAAAACATGGATCAAGTCAATTGAATTCTTAAAATTGTCCCATATAGAGTGTGCCTGTGTGAGTGAGTGTGTGCCCAGTGATGGATTGGCGCCCTGTCCTGGGTCTATCTGCCCAGCGCCCGAGATGTTCTCCCCTGGATTGGCATGGGGAACCCCACCGTGACCCTAATAGAGGATAAGGCGGGAGATAATGAATGAATGAATGTTTGCCTTTTAGCGTTAGCAATTCTCGGTTCGAATCCCAATCTGGGTGGAGTTTCCATGTTCTCCCCATGTCTGCGTGGGTTTTCTCCAGGTTCTCCACTTTTCTCCCACAGTCCAAAAAAATGGAGCAAGGTCATTTGAATACTCCAAATTGCCCCATATAGTGTGTGTCTGTGTGAGTGAGTGTGTGCCCAGAGATAGATTGCCACCCTGTCCTGGGTGTATCTACCCAGCGAAACGTTCTCCCCTGGATGGGCATGGGGACCCCCCCTGCGACACTAGTATAGGATAAAGCGGAAGATTGAATATTTTAACTTTAATGGTTTGCATAAACTTTGGGGAAGTTTTTTTGGTAATTGTTTTTAGATTAATCAACCAATCAAAAAAAAGTTAGATGAATCGATAGAAAATTAATCTATCGTTTAATTTAGTTATTTAATTTGTTAGTTGCGACTTCTGCAACAGAACATCAATAGAACATCTTGTATGTAAAATGTTGCAGCACATTACTGAAGTGAGAATGCGGTGACTTGACTAATGAAACCACTGAAGAAGTTTCAGCAATAAAAAATATAACTATAGAACATCAAAGTCTGCATAAATGACCAGACCCTTGCATTTTTTTTTCATTGCTGCCTTCAGTGGTTTTCTCTTCATAATGTTTTCCTTAATCAGCTTGACTGTCTTTCCTCTGAGTCAATAACACAATACTGTGGAATTTAGTTAAAAAGTAGAAATGAAACTGAACTTCTGGGTTGACTTACAAACCAAAATATAAGTCTCGCTTCCTGACTGAGGAGAATCACAGCCAGCCAGTTCAACAGAACTCAAAACTAACCAGCAGGTTAATTCATGTGTTTATATGAACTGTCGACGGTAACCCACCATTTAAACCATCTGCTTTAAGGATTAGGATTCTGTTTTGAGCTGCTACAGCCTCCAGGATTTCCACAAACTTTTGCTTGCTGGATTAGAGGTTTTTTAACAAATCTTCCTAAATATAAATCAAAATGAAGAAATGCCAATTCTTTCAGAATTCAACAGAACAGTCCATGGGTTACACCTATTTAAATAATATAAATACGTTATATTTAATTACAGGCTTCACTAAAGTTAAATTATGTTTTAAATAGCTTTTCGAGGCAGCTTCTTTATATATATATTTGTAAAGGTTTTTTTGAGGTTAAAATTTTGGAAGTGAAATCATAGACACACACACATATATATATATATATATTCATTCATTCATTCATTATCTCCCGCTTTATCCTCTATTAGGGTCGCGGTGGGGTTCCCCATGCCCATCCAGGGGAGAACGTCTCGGGCGCTGGGCAGATAGACCCAGGACAGGGCGCCAATCCATCGCTGGGCACACACTCACTCACACAGACACACTCTAAACGGGGCAATTTTTTTTGAGAATTCAATTGACTTGATCCATGTTTTTTGGACTGTGGGAGGAAACCGCAGAACCCGGAGGAAACCCACGCAGGCACGGGGAGAACATGGAAACTCCACCCAGATGGGGATTCGAACCGGGAATCCCTAGCGCTGAGAGGCGAATGTGCTAACCACTAAGCCACCGTGCCGCCCCCACTTTGAAAGTCGCTTTGGATAAAAGCGTCTGCTAAATGAAATGTAAACTATATATATATATATATATAAAACGGGTAGTTCCCATTTTCCATATAGAATGCACACCTCTGAGGGCTTCACTTTCATATTCATGCCTAATATACAATACATTGTTTTCCTGATGTTTTTATAAACTTTGTTCCGTGTGTGCATGTGTGTGTGTGTGTGTGTGTGTGTGTGGCTGATCTGATTTCAGATGATGCAGAAACTGGGGAAGGCTGATGAGACCAAAGACGTGGCGTTTGAGGAAATTGTAGCCAATTTTAACAAGCAGATGGTAAGCTCCTCCCCCTGCACATCACACAACAGGACATCCAGTACAACATCCTCAGTCATTCTCTATTTACATTATACAGCCATATTGATTTAAAGACTGATCATGATTGGATATAATTAAGGATCTACAGATGAAGGAAGGGATCTCCGATTTTCAGGTTTTGATCATCAGGTCAACAGATTGATCTACAAATGGATTAATGGATGAATCGTTTAATTGGTTTGGTGATTCTGCTGTGATCCCTCTCTGTTAAACACCACCATGAACCAGTGGGAATTATCAATCCTATCCCTGCCCAAGTGGGCATCTGTGCAGTGGACAGTAAAATTAATGTTTTGTCATAGAATACCAATTTGGGTGAGGCAGTGGCATAGGGGTTAGTGGATCTGGGTGGAGTTTCCTTGTTCTCCTCATGTCTGTGTGGGTTTTTAACCTGGGTTCTTCCTGTGGGTTTCCTCCTACAGCCCAAAATCATGGATTCAAGGTGATTTGGCTGCTCTAAATTGCCCCTATCTAAATTGCTTTCATATAGTGTGTGTGTCTGTGTGTATGTTCTCCCCGTGTCCATGTGGGTTTCCTCCGGTTTCCTCCCACAGTCGAAAAACATGGATTCCAGGTGAAATGGCTGCTGTAAATTGACCCATATAGAGTGTGTGTGGGGGGGGGGGTCCTCCGGTTTCCTCTCAAAGTCCAAAAAAATGGATTCAAGGTGATTTAGCTGCTCTAAATTGCCCCTATCTAAATTGCTTCCATATAGGTGTGTGTGTCTGCATGTATGTTCTCTCCGTGTCCGTGTGGGTTTAAATTGCCCTATATAGAGAGTGTGTGTCCGTGTCCATGTGGGTTTCCTCTGGTTTCCTCCCACAGCACAAAAACACTTATTCAAGGTGATTTGGTCTCTCTAAATTGCTCCCATATAGTGTGTGTGTATCTTTGTTTGTGTTCTCCCTGTGTCCATGTGGGTTTCCTCTAGTTTCCTCTGGGTTTTCCAGTCCAAAATCATGGATTCAAGGTGAATTGAATGCACTAAATTGCCCAATGTAGAGTGTGTGTGCGACAGTGTGGGTTTCCCCCCACAGTCCCAAAACGTGGATTCAAGGTGAATTGGCCGCTTTAAACTGCCCCTATATAGTGTGTGTGTGTGTGTGTGTGTGTGTGTGTGTGTGTGTGTGTGTGTGTGTGTGCACATGCGATGGTTTGGCACCCTTTCCTGGGTGTATCTGCCCGGCGCTTTCCCCTGGATGGTCATGGGGAACCCCCCCCCTCCTGCAACCCTATCAGAGGATTATGCTATTAGGAGATTATGAGATTATGTTAATAAGGCCATGCGACAGTCAGTCCTCATCTTGTGGTCCTCACCAACACACTGCAGCCAAATATATGGACAGACCCAAATCCCTGCTTAATTCTTTTTAAAACCTTAAACCTACACTTGAAGCCTTACACAACATTTAAAACAGAACAGAATCAATAGAATGACCACTGACACCTGGTGACACTATGTGTGTAAACCTGAGTATGAGTTTGGTTTAGATGTTTTGTTTGGTTTAGATGTTTTAGATTTGATTTCCTGACCTTTCTGCTAAGGGACATTTTAAAAATATATTTTCTGGTTGGTATTATACTGTATTGTTAGTCTTATGTGTTTTCTGTCATAAAACATTGCTCTCTTGCTTCTTACAGTAGGGCTGCTTCTATATCTCTGCTGCTTTGTTCCGTTACCGCCCTCTAGTGGCAGCATGATACAGCTCTACAGTACACTACCTACGTAAAAAAAATAATGTTTTAACTTATTTTTTTATCTAAAAGAATTTGAAGTGCGTCCGTTTTGGAAATTTTGGTGTACATTTTTGGTTATGTAAATGTGTGTATGATGACTGAAAAGGCATGTGGGGGTTGTATTTCCATGAATGCAAATGGAAAACCTTTAATTACATTCATTCATTCATTCATTCATTCATTATCACCCACTCTATCCTCTATTAGGGTCGCGGTGGGGTTCCCCATGCCCATCCAGGGGAGAACGTCTCGGGCGCTAGTCAGACAGACCCAGGACAGGGCGCCAATCCATCGTTGGGCACACACTCACTCACTCAAGCACACTCTATATGGGGCAATTTTTGGAGAACTCAATTGACTTGATCAATGTTTTTGGACTGTGGGAGGAAACCGGAGAACCCGGAGAAAACCCACACGGACACGGGGAGAACATGAAAACTCCACCCAGATGGGGATTCAAACCGGGAATCCCTAGCGCTGAGAGGCGAACGTGCTAACCACTAAGCCACCGTGCCGCCCTCCTTTAATTACAGTATTTCTTAATTAGATCTTGTTGTATATGTATTTTTTTTTATTTAATGCCATCTGCAACTGTACACAGGCTGAGGGTACGAAACTGCAGAGAGACCTGAAAGCTTATCTGGACGCTGTTAAGAGTAAGACAGATTTTACATCATGCCTCTCAGTTTTTGTTCTGTTTTGGATGGAAGTTGCAGGAAATAACAACGATCTATTGTTTATTTATCTGTGTTCTCAGCAATGCATGAGTGCTCCAAGCGTCTGCAGGACTGTCTAGCGGAAATGTACGAACCAGACTGGTTTGGAAAGGAGGAAGTGGATGCTGTGGCAGAGGTATGAAGCTTCCTGTGCACCGGCATTATTTTTTTAACACTTGTATGTAAGCTATACTAGGACTTTTGTTTTTTTTCTGCATTCTGTTTGGGGTCGTTTAGAGAGAATTCGCACCATTGGTGTCTTTTAGATGAACTCTAGGACTGGTCTTTAAAAATATGAATATAAATGAGTTCACATTTTTTCCCCCAATCTTTTACAATTTAGAGTATAGAAGACAAATGGCGTGAATAATGATGCACACAATATTATTATAATAGACAAATACACATATCAAGTAATAAGATATAAATAAATCAGCGACATGTGGCATATTGCTTAGCATGTTCTCCTCCTTCTCCTCTCAGCGCTGGGGATCCAGGTTTGAATCCCAATCTGGGTGGAGTTTTCATGTGCATCCCATGTCTTTGTGGGTTTCCCCTGGGTTCTCGAGTTTCCTCTCACAGTCCAAAAACATGGATTCAAGGGGAATTGGCTGCTCCTAATTGCCCCTGGAAGCAGGTTGGCTTTGTGATTAGCATGTCCACCTCTCAGAGCTGGGGATCTCGGTTTGAATCCTGATCTGAGTGGTGTTTCCATGTTCGCCCCGTGTCAACGTGGATTTTCTCTAGATTCTCTAGTTTCCTCCCACAGACCAAAAACATGGATTCAAGGCAAATTGAATGCTTACAATTGCCCCATATGGTGTGTGTGTATCTGTGTGTTACTGTGTGAGTGTGTGCCCAGCGACAGATTGGCACCCTGTCCTGGGTTTATCTGCCCAGTGCCCAAAACGTTCTTCCTTGGATGGGTATTTGGCACCCCTCCTCCCCCGCAACCTTAGTCCGAAATATAGGAAGATAATGACATGAGCTTAAAAAATGAATAGATTGTTACTAAATTGCTCCGGGGGGGGAATATCAAACAACTAACTAAGACCTTTAAGCGCTTGAGACCAAACAGAAACTGCAGAACAGGAGAGTACAATATAAAATTTAAAGTGTATAAAAGTGTATTTTTATTATTATAACACACTGAACACATTATTTTAACAGTGTTTGTAGGTTTATTTTACCCTAGAGACTTTAGATAACTGTATAGATGTAAAAAAAAACAATTTTATTTAGTAGAATAGTATTTATTTCACATATAGAGAACCTAGGAACCACAGAACTGACGTTTGGATAATCTGCACTAACATTACCAGGCAGACCAGTAATGATGGTTCCACCTGGATGGTTCTTGAGTCCTACTACACGATTTCACTGTAACCTCAGTTTCTTCAAACCACAGTGATATTTAAAACTGCTTAAAATCAATGTTCAATTACAAAATACTAATTAGACAGACGGGTGGCTTAGTGGTTAGCACGTTCGCATCTCAGCGCTAGGGATTCCCGGTTCGAATCCCCATCTGGGTGGAGTTTTCATGTTCTCCCCGTGTCCGCGTGGGTTTTCTCCTGGTTCTACGGTTTCCTCCCACAGTCCAAAAAACATGGATCAAGTCAATTGAGTTCTTCAAATTGCCCCATATAGAGTGTGTATGTGTGAGTGAATGTGTGCCCAGCAATTGATTGGTGCCTGTCCTGGGTCTATCTGCCCAGCGCCCGAGACATTCTCCCCTGGATGGGCATAAGGAACCCTCCTGCGACCCTAATAGAGGATAAAACGGAAAATAATGGATGAATGAATAATTAGACAGACGGGTGGCTTAGTGGTTAGCACCTTCGCCTCTCAGCGCTAGGATTCCCGGTTCGAATCCCAATCTGGGTGGAGTTTCCACGTTCTCCCCGTGTCCGCGTGGGTTTTCTCCTGGTTCTCCAGTTTCCTCCCACAGTCCAAAAACATGGATCAAGTCAACTGAGTTCTTCAAATTGCCCCATATAGAGTGTGTATGTGTGAGTGAATGTGTGCCCAGCAATTGATTGGTGCCTGTCCTGGGTGTATCTGCCCAGCGCCCAAAACATTCTCCCCTGGATGGGCATAAGGAACCCTCCTGCGACCCTAATAGAGGATAAAA
>JAFMOD010000625.1:543394-556889 GCA_019802435.1 Corydoras maculifer
CGTCTTGGACTGTACGTGACCACCTTTCAGAGTGTAGCAGGACTGGAGGAGAAGTTCCACAGAGAGATGGGCAAGGTGATTATCACTCAACTGTTATAGTTTGACTTTCCTTTTGTTCTAGTTTTTTTTTTTTTCTTTTAACACAGATCTATTTCCTTTTTCTTTCACAGCTGAACCAGGGTCTGGGTGAACTCATGTCCAAGCTGGAAGAGCAGCGACAGATCAAGTGAGTGCTCACTGTCAGTACTGATTAAGCTTCATCCAGTCTGTCCATCCTATCTGTTAATCTAGATTATAACCCTTCCTTAAACCCCCACAGAAAGGAATCTGCCAAGGCACCTGGGAAGAGGTAATAATAAAGTTGGTGTGTAATGCTCGTAACTCCTTGAGTTCTTATTCTAAATCACCAGGGGCAATTTTGCATGAAAGATGTTGTCTAACAGGGCAGTATGGTGGCTTAGTGGTTTGCATGTTCGCTTTTCATTCGCCTAGGGATTCCCGGTTCGAATCTCAATCTGGGTTTTCATGTTTTCCACGTGTCTGCGTTGGTTTCCTCCCACAGTCCAAAAACATGGATTAAGGTCAATTGAATGCTCCAAAATTGCCCCATATAGAGTGTGTTTGTGTGAGTGAGTGTATGCCCAGTGATAGATTGGCGCCCTGTCCTTGGTGTATCTGCCCAAGCCCGAAACGTTCGCCCTGGATGGACAAGGGGAACCCCTCCGCCGCGACGCTAATAGAGGATTAAGTGTTAGATAATGAATGGATGTATTTTAACTCTAACCGTGCATTGTGGGCACTTTAAACAGACTTCCAATCATTTCTAAAAGACGTTTTTTTTTTTGTTAACCATAAACACTATTTCCGTATTTCTTACCATAACCTTACTCTAACCAACCCATTTATAACTCCAATTATTTACCATTAATTTACTTTAAAACTGAATGAGCCAGAATTACATGAGGTTTCCATAGTGTGAGTGTGTAAACAGGTTTTGTTCCCACAATGACATAACACACACACACAAACACACACACACACACACACACACACAGATCATGGGTATGTTGTTGGTTGGTCGGTAAGTCGGTTGGTACATAAAAATGTAAGTGTTGAGTAGTTAGGTAAGTAGATACGTTAGGTAAGTAATTTTTCTATTTTTTATCGATTCGACCATTTTATCGACGAGTCGACTAGTCTAAACTATTTATTTTCTGATAATCTCATGGAAGTTCATTTAATTTATACAACGAACTAAAACTTTACCCTCCAGCATAGTAAACAAATAAAACAAAGTGATTATTCAAACAGTCAAGTAACCATCCATCCATTCATCTATTATCTTTCGCTTTATTCTCTACCAGGGTCGCGGTGGGGTTCCCCATGCCCATCCGGGGGAAAACGTCCCGGGGCTGGGCAGATACACCCAGGACAGGGCACCATCCTATCGCTGGGCACACACTCACTCACACAGACACACACACAAACACACTCTCTATGGGGCAATTTGGAGAAGTTGACCTTGATCCATGTTTTTGGACTGTGGGAGGTAACCGGAGAACGTGGAAGAAAACCACGCGGACACGGAGAAAACATGGAAACTCTACCCAGATTGGGATTCGAACCAGGACTGCCAGCCACCGTGCCGTCCCTCAGTCAAGTAAATTCCAATAAAATTCAAATTTCTATTAAACATCCAGAGGAGAGGGCGGCATGGTGGCTTAGTGGTTAGCATGTTCGCCTCTCAGCACTAGGGATTCCCGGTTCGAATCCCCATCTGGCTGGAGTTTCCATGTTCTCCCTGTGTCTGCGTGGGTTTTCTCTGGGTTCTCCGGCTTCCTCCCACAGTCCAAAAACATGGATCAAGTCAATTGAATTTTCAAAAAATTGCCCCATATAGAGTGTGTGTGTGAGTGAGTGTGTGCCCAGCGATGGATTGGCGCCCTATCCTGGGTCTATCTGCCCAGTGCCTGAGATGTTCTCCCCTGGATGGGCATGGGGAACCCCACCGCGACCCTAATAGAGGATAAAACGGGAGATAATGAATGAAGGAACATCCAGAGGAGAACTTTTTGGTACTGGGCAGAAATACTCAGGAGAGGGCACCAATAGCTGGGCACACTCACTCACACATACACACACACACACACACCATACATGGTGCAATGAAGAGCATTCAATTAAACTTGAATCCATGTTTTCGGACTGTGGGAGGAAACCGAAGAACGTGAACGAAACCCACACGGACACGGGGAGAACATGGAAACTCCACCCAGATTGGGATTCGAACCGGGAATCCCTAGTGCTGAGAGAACATGCCAACCACTAAGCCACTGTGATAAAAGTCACTTCTATCAGGAAAATACAAACAGAAACCCTTCTGCCTTTTCTGTGTGCCTCCGTTTGAGGTGTTCGTGCATCGCGCTTTTGCTGCTAATATATACCATTACAGATTTGCATAATGTACACATAGTCTTTTTGTCTTCATCCAATTTGAAGTAACTTTATACTTTTGATGCTTTCTTGTTATCTTAAATAACTTTTGTGACACTCATCTTTGGCTCTGCTACAGCAACCTTTTTTTTTGAAAAATCACCGCTGACCAATGACTGTAGACTTAATGATGTCACGTGCCTTGAGGAAAAGCATTTGTTCAAACGGACTCATCTTAGTAATAAAAAAGTAACATTAACAAATATTAAAAATGAAAACAAAACCAATGGGTCAACATAAAATATTCATGTCATCGACTATGTCCACCAATCGGACAGCCCTAAAGTAGATAGAGTATGTAGGGTAGGTATGCAGACAGGTGGTAGGTTTGTAGATTTAATTCCCAGTGGAATAAACACAAGGGGTTTGCATGTTCTCCCTGTTTCCTCTCACATCTAAAGACCTGCTGATGGATCATCGGAGAAGCTAAAGTATCGTCATTTGGGTTGTAATGTATCACTGCATATATAGTGTTGGTCCCAAGTCTGGGTAAATTTGCAGGGTTGCCTCAGAGAGCGCATCAGGTGTCGAGTCGAATATTCGAATCTTGTCTGCTGTGGCGCCACCTAATGGAATAGAACGTAAGAATTAAAAGATAATGTGTTTCTCTACAATATACAGAAGGAATGATTTACTTGGTTCTAAAAAATAATAATAAAATAACATTAAGGGGTGGCACAGAGGTTTAGTGTCCTCTCAGCATCCTCTCAGCAATGATGATTCAGGTTCAAATCCCAATATAGTGTTTCCATGTTCTCCGCATGTCTGCATGGGTTTTTTCAGGTTCTCCGATTATCTCTTACTGTACTTGGATTTGTGGTAAATTGAATGCTCTAAATTGCCCCTTTATAGTTTGTGCGTGTGTGTGTCGGCCGTTCCCGTCCTGGGTGTATCTGCCCTGCACCTGAAACGTTTTGCCCCCAGGACCCTAGTAGAGGATTTAACAGAAGATAATGAATAGCTGAATGACATTAATGAAACTAATAATAAGACATGGGTGGCACGTTCGCCTCTCAGCACTAGGGATTCCCGGTTCGAATCCCCATCCGGGTGGAGTTCTCCCTGTCCCTGCTCCCATATTCTCCCTGTGTGGGTTTCCTCTGGGTTCTCCGGTTTCCTCCCACAGTCTAAAAACATGGATGTAGTTAACTGAGTTCTCCAAATTGCCCCATACAGAGTGTGTTTGTGTGCATGTCTGTGTGTGTGAGTGTGTGCCCAGCGATGGATTGGTGTCCTCTCCTGGGTGTATCTGCCCAGCGCCCGAAACGTTCTCCCCTGGATGGGCATGGAGAACCCCCCACGACCCTAATATAGGATAAAGCAGAAGATAATGAATGAATGAATGAATAATAAGACATGCATTTTTTTTTATTTTTACTGACCAATAACATATGAGTTTGACTTACACAAAACTGTTTCCCACCATGTGGTGTCTTTTACCTCCAATTAACGTTGTATCTTCCCATTTTATTATTTTTTGCAGTGAAGCTGCAGCCAATCACAACACCACCACCACCACCACTACCACCGGCTCTGCCACCACCACCACCACGGAGTCTGACTCTAAAACAACAAATCCACCATCCAAGGTACCAGTCAGATGTGTGTTCACATGTGCTTGGGTTTTGTGTTGCTCTACAGCATACATGCAATGCTATGCAAAAGCTTGGGCATTTCTGGCTAAACGTACCGCAAAACACCCAAGTGTTCAGTTATTCATTATGCTGATTAGTTATTGAAACTATATTTAAAAAATAGTACTGTAAAATTACTAATAACTCAACATCACTGCTTATTGCATCTGCAGCAGACCTGCATCATTTCCTCAGAGATGCTCAGGCTACAGCTTAGCATGACTAACCGTACTGTGTTTGGCCTCTGTCCTCTTTACTAACTAACCCCTGTGTGTGGTTTCTGCTGCATGCTTGTATGAGGTAGCAGAGTGCAAAGCCACAGGTGCCCCGGCCCCCCAGGCCTTCCCCAGCTAAAGACATCAAACAGGAAGACATCATTAACCTTTTTGAGGATGCACCACTTCCGGATACACACATATCCTCCATACCGCAGGTCAGCTGACAGCGTGTCCCTCTTCTTCACCTAGTCCATCTAATCCTGGACCCATTCTTCATGTTCTGCCATTAGCACCTCTGTAGGTCTTATGCACCATCTTTATCCACG
Organism: Corydoras maculifer; assembly: GCA_019802435.1. Classification (NCBI taxonomy): domain Eukaryota; kingdom Metazoa; phylum Chordata; class Actinopteri; order Siluriformes; family Callichthyidae; genus Corydoras; species Corydoras maculifer. The sequence continues at coordinate 548,066 of JAFMOD010000625.1, forward strand.
TCCTTCATTCACACTATTTTTTAAGCTTCATCAATGTTCTGTCCTTCCCATGAACCTTCCGGTGAAGCTGCTATACTCAATGTACTTGCATGGTTTGCATGTGTGCCTGTGACAGTCTGATGGCCTTGCAGTGGGGGGTCTGCTGGATATGGATCACGATAGCATGCAGGAGATCGATGCTACAGCAGAAGCTCAGGTTGGTAGTACAAAGTATTCCAGGAGTTTATCAGAGCATGAGCAAATGCTTTGGTCAAGAGCAGTGGTTCTCAAATTGAAGCGTTAGGTGGTACGCCAGATAATGGTATGGATATTCATTTATTATCTTCTGCTCCTAATGTTCCTAATGCCCATCCAGGGGAGAACATTTTGGGCGCTGGACAGATACACCACTGACAGGGCGCCAATCCATTGCTGGGCACACTAACTCACACAATCACTAAGACACTAAACCGCCCTGTGGTATGAATACCAATCCATCCATTATCTTCCGCTTTATCCTCTACTAGGGTCACGGGGGGTTCCCCATGCCCATCCAGTGGAGAAGGCGCTGGGCAGATACACCCAGGACAGGGCGCTAATCTATCGCTGGGCACACATTCACTTACACAGACATACACAAACACACTGTATATGGGGCAAATTGGAGAATTCAATTGACCTTGATCCATGTTTTTGGACTGTGGGACGAAACCGGAGAACCCGGAGGAAACCCACGCAAACACGGGGAGAATATGGAAACTCCACCCAGCTTGGGATTCAAACCTGCACTGAGAAAAGAACGTGCTAACCACTAAGCCACTGTACATGGTATGGATATACAACACATTATTTTCCCAATGTATTTTATAAACTGTGTCTGTGATTTGTACTGTCCACAGTATGGCCATTATATTTGATTGTTAGAGAAAATGGAAACACATTACTCGGCGATCAGTTTATGAACAAAACCATTTTTTATGTTTTTTTATTATGTGTTTGTAACCATTTTATTAAAGCAATAAAACACTCGAGGTTGTGTATTATTGTGGAAAAAAACACAGGAAGAAGGTTTTGCTGTGCTTTGCTTCGGGCCCAATGACACATCTCTCCTGTGATTTATTCACAATAATACCGCCCTCTGGTCTAGCTGGTACTTGGTCGGATAAGTTTGAGAACCACTGGTGTAGTGCAGTCCGTGATGACAGATCAGCACTGTTTTAGATCAACACATTGGCGGTTACATAGTATACCTGGTCCATGTAGTTCGTCCTATCATTCCGGTCTTAGATATTTCATTTCATGTTCTCTTATCTCATGCTGCCTGACTAAAGGACAATGTGTGGGATGCTTGGAAGGTAAGACTAATAAGCTTTTTTAACATGAAGATTGACTTGTAAGCTTGTGGTTAAGAAACCAGCCTTGTAACCGGAATGTCTACGGTACGATTCCCGGCCCAACCAAGTACTGTGGCTAAAGTTCTCTTGACCAAGGCAAACATTTGTTTCCCTGGCGCAGTATACAAGGCTGCTTATCACTCCAACTTTTGTGACGTGATCTAGTCCTGTTTTTAAAGTAAACGCTGATCGTTTCCAGATTCTCTAACAATCAAATACAAATTACAGAACGCAGTTCATAAATTATATCATATAGTATATTTTATCGTATCGTATATCGTATATTAACTGGCATACCACATTGTGCTACTTTGTGTACCACCAGTGATATACATACCACAGTTTTGGAATCCCTGTTCTGTCTCACCCCATCCTGTGTATCGTACTCCATGCTTTATTTTGAAATAATTATATGGTTATTATGTATAACACGGTCCTAGGGACATAACGAACCCCTTACAAAAATCCTTCAAATGTTGATCATTCATTATAGATTACAGTATTAAAAAAAAAAAAAAAAAAACAAGGGGGGGGTGGCACGGTGGCTTAGTGGTTAGCACGTTGGCCTCTCAGCACTAGGGATTCCTGGTTGGAATACCCATCTGGGTGGAGTTTCCATGTTCTCCCCATGTCCGCGTGGGTTTCCTTTGGGTTCTCCGGTTTCCTCTCACAGTCCAAAAACATGGATCAAGTCGATTGAGTTCTCCAAATTGCCCCATATAGAGTGTTTGTGTGCGTGTCTGTGTGTGTGAGTGTGTGCCCAGTGATAGATTGGTGCCCTGTCCTGGGTGCCCAGCGCCCGAGACGTTCTCCCCTGGATGGGCATGGGGAACCCCCCCGCGACCCTAATAGAGGATAAAGCGTGAGATAATGAATGAATATATATATATATATATATATATATATATATATATATATATATATATATATATATATCCATCCATTATCTTCCCGCTTAATCCTAGTAGAGGATATATATATATATAGAGAGAAAAAGAGGGCAAGGTAGCTCAGTGGTTCCCTCGTTGCTCAGTGGTTAACCCTCGTTGCTCCAGGGATGTTGTGATTAACCCTGTGCTTTGGATAAAAGCGTCGGCTATGTATGTAAATATAAATACATATATTATTATACAATTCAGAACCAGGTTTGTTAAAGCTGTTGTTGACTAAGCAAACGATTACCAACTTACTGTTATTTTGAGTTTGATGTAGGAGTGCATATTGCTTTATAATCCTGACAAACTCAGACTTTTGTTTTTCAGACTGAACCAGCTGCTACTAATCAGTCAGTGAGTAAAAAAAACACAACACTATGCATTAACCCCTCATTGTTTGAGGCAACAGACTGAAACTCTTTCTCTCTCTCTCTTTCTCTCTCTCTCTTTGCCATCTGTTTAACATATTTGTGACATTACAAATGGTTGACACCAGGTGGCAGACTTTTAAAATTTCAAGAAAAATGACTTTTTTTGTTACTGAGGCTCATTAGTTTATTTAACGGATGGATGGATATATATATATATATATAATGTTAACATTCATTCATTCATTATCATGAGGGGGAAGGGGGATTCCCCATGCCTATCCAGGGGAGAGAGTGTTTTGGACAGGGCACACACACCTAAATTTCAAACAGTCAGCATTGGTGGCTCAGTGCAGTTAGTTTGCCTCTCAGGTTCGAGTCCTAATCTAGGACTCTTCCATGCTCTTCCTGTGTTCCCTTGGTTTTCCTTCAGGTTCTACAGTTTTCTCCCAGTCCAAAAATGCTTTAAATTGCCCCATATAGAGTGTGTGTGTAAGTGAGCCCAGCAATAGCAATGTCCTGGGTGTATCTGTCCAGGTGTGAAAAGTTCTCCTCTGGATGGGCACGGGGAACCCCCTCCCCCCATGCGACCCTAGTAGAGGATCAAGCGGAAGACAATGAGTAAATGAATTTATAAAACACCATGCAGATTATTATTAAAATGTTTTTGCATCATATTCCATTTATTGCACATTGACCAGTTTATGTTGTGGTGGTCAGGCAACTGCTCCTTTCCAGTATTTCTCCTCCTGGTACCCCTCCTCCCCACTTAGAGATTTGTTGTACAGTCTGATGACATGAAGGACCAATGATCTTTTAATATTTAATAGATTTAAAAAACCCTAAAACTTTATGTAAACTTACCAACGCTGTTTTTATTTCAGAATGCGACCACAGCGATCACCAATGGCTCCTCCAGTGCTGAGTTTCCAGCAGAGGTTCTGTTTAAGGTCAGGACATACAATCATGTAGGCTGTTCAATAACAGAGTTTGTTGTTATGTATTAATGTAACTGTGTGTGAAATATGTCTTGTCCCGGCAGGTGAAAGCTATACACGATTATGTGGCCACAGACAATGATGAGCTGGAGCTCAAATCTGGAGATATCGTGCTGGTGTTGCCCTTTGCCAACCCTGATGAGCAGGTCAGTGACTGTTCCAGTCTGAATGTCACCACAGTATTTAGAAGTTTAAGTTTAACATGTGTATATGATTGGAACTGTTACAAAATTCTGAATTTAGCCTCTCACCTGTTTGCTGTCACTGACCTTAAGGCCCATGTTGTTGAAAAACGACTAGAGGGCACCCCGAATTTGACCTCCCACATGCTTGCTGTCACTGACCTTAGAGCAGATGCTGTTGAACAAACAGTGGAGGTCACTGTGCACCTGTTGATGCAAAGGCCTTAATTTGATCTCTTAACTGTTGCACATGTTCAACCAGGCTGGACACAACCCTTAAAAACTAACACAAGTGTCCTGTAATAGTGTTATTTAGACACTCTAGCATTTCAATTATAGACTTTTAGGTGGGGGGGGGGTAAATGGGGGCAGCAAGGTGGCACAGGGAATCCAGGTTCGAATCCCATTGAATCGAATCTGGGTGGAGTTTCCATGTTCTCACCATGTCCGTGTGGATTTCAAGGTGAATTGACTGCGCCAAATTGCTCCTTTATAGTGTGCAATTTTTTTTTCTAGTATTGGATTAAGGAAGGGTCTGCACGGTGGCTTAATGGTTAGAACGTTCGCCTCTCAGCGCTAGGGATTTCCGGTTCAAATCCCTATCTGGTTGGAGTTTCCATGTTCTCCCCGTGTCCTCATGGGTTTCCTCCGGGTTCTCCGGTTTCCTCTCACAGTCCAAAAACATGAATCAAGTCAATTGAATTCTCTAAATTTTCCCATATAGAGTGTGCCTATGTGAGTGAGTGTGTGCCCAGCGATAGATTGGCGCTCTGTCTGCCCAGCGACCAAGACGTTCTCCCCTGGATGGGCATGGGGAACCCCACCACGACCCTAATAGAGGATAAAGCGGAAGATAATGGATGGATGGAGAATTAAGGAAGGAAAATTAAATGCTGAATCACAGTAGCTTTAAATACAGATATATATCTGTTTTAATGAGAGAGATACAGTAATTAGTTGATTAGTTGAAAAAAAAAAAACCTTACTCCATTTTCCTGTCTTATCTACATAAGTGCATCTTCTCCACTTCCATTTTCTCCAAAACATAGATTTATTGCTTTCAAATTCAAATTTGGGTTCAGTTCCCAAACCTTCGGGCTTTATACACAAACCACTGCCTGAGGAGATCTAGAGGTGTCATGAAAGACCCCACCCACCCAAGCCACTGCCTGTTCTCACAGTTGCCGAAGGAGGCTCTGAAGCTTAAAGACCAGAACCAGCCGGTTCGGAGACAGCTTCTTCCCCCAGGCAACCGGGCTATGACCAGTAGAACAGTGTACTGCCCAACTCACACCAATGCCATCTTACATAAACGCACACCCTCTGACTTTTATTTTCATTTTATTTAATTCCATTCTTTTTATCCATCCATCCATTATCTCCCACTTTATCCTCTATTAGAGTTACGGGGGGGTTTCCCCTGATCCAGGGGATGTTTCGGGCACTGGGCAGATACACCCAGGACAGGGCGCCAATCCATCGCTGGACACACACTCACTCACACAGACACACTCCATAGGGGGAAATTTGGAGATTTCAATAGACTTGATCCCTGTTTTTGGACTGTGGGAGGAAAACCGGAGAACCCGGAGAAAACCCACGTGGACACGGGGAGAACGTGGAAACTCCACCCAGATTGGGATTTGAACCGGGAATCCCTAGTGCTGAGAGGCGAACATGCTAACTACTAAGCCACCGTGCCGCCCCCATTCTTTTTTTTAGATATTTTAATTTTATTCTATGTTTTTCATTCTTGTTAATATTGCCATTTGCACAGTAGTGCGTACCCGCATCTGAGCTTTTCACTCATCTGTACACCTGTACTAGTTGATGTGACAGTAAAAATCCTTGAATCCTTAGCGAAACTTCTATCTGATCAGACATTTTGTGTATTTACAGGATGACGGTTGGTTATGTGGAGTCAAGGAATCACACTGGATTCAGAATAAAGACCTCACTGCGAAAGGTGTATTCCCTGAGAACTTCACCCAGAAACTGTGAACGTTCTCAAAAACCCTCATTTCAACCACTGTTTCTCTTTCGTGTTCTTGTGACATCAGTAAACTCAGGCTTAGGCTTTTGTTCTATGCTGCAAAATAGGTTTTAAAGACTGGAGGTTAAATGCACTACGAAGAAAAGATGTGTCTGATTTTCTTGACATCTCAGTATCACACTTGAACTTTAGATTTGCATTGAACACTTGAAAATAAGATTACCAGCTTCTTTGCTGTAGTTACGTGTGGTAAGGATCTGTTGACTGCTTTCTTGGTGCATATTAATTTAATTTTGTGTGTTTAACATTTTCGAAACTATACAGAAGGTATTTTTTAACACTGAAGACACTGAATTCTATCAGGATCTGATGGAAGTGAATTTGTAGTTGTTAGTTGTCAGGTGTAGCTCTTTACATTAGCTCACCGTTATCATCTCAGTGAGTGACACATGGAGAGGTTTAAGTTACAATAGTAAAGACCAGATGTGAAATTTTAATAATATATCACAGGGGGTGGGCAGTGGAACCTACAATGTGGAGGGGTGGCTGCTCATTGGTTGGTGTAAAGACCTGCAGCCTCAGCGATCCGTTGTGACTCTGACTGTCAAGATTTTTTAAAATAAATATTTCTGACTTTTTGTGTGTCCCTTATTGTTCTCCGCTATTTGACACCAAAAATTAACAAAAGAGTATTTTTTGCAGAACCTGTTTGGAAATAATGATTTGCTGTGATGGTGGCTTAGTGGTTAGCATGTTCGCCTCTCAGCACTAGGGATTCCAGGTTTGAATCCCAATCTGGGTGGAGTTTCCATGTTCTCCCTGTGTCCGCGTGGGTTTCCTTAAGGTTCTCCGGTTTCCTCCCACAGTCCAAACATGGATCAATCTAATTGCCCCATATAGAGTGTATTTGTGTAAGTGAGTGTGTGCCAGCAATAGATTGGCGCCCTGTCCTGGGCGTATCTGCCCATAGCCTGAAACGTTCTCCCCTGGATGGGCATGGGGAACCCCCTTGCAACCCTAAAAGAGGATAAAGCGGTAGATAATGAATGGATGGATGGATTTGTTGGGATGTAAGAACCCTGGCTTATTTTTAAAAGTTTAAGCTTATTTATGTTTAAGCTTATTTGGTAGTTGAACGTGAGGAGGTGGCAGAAGTACTGAAGTATATTTTTAAATAATTACTCAATTAAAAGTAGAAGAATGATTTTTTTTTTCTCAAATAGAAATATAAAAGAGGGGCGGCACGGTGGCTTAGTGGTTAGCATGTTCTCCTCTCAGCGCTGGGGAATCCTGGTTCGAATCCCAATCTGGGTGGAGTTTCCATGTTCTCCCTGTATGTTTCCCCCGGGTTCTCCGGTTGCCTCTCATAGTCCAAACACATGGATCAAGGTAAATTAAATGCTCCAAAATGCCCCATATAGAGTGTGTGTGTGTGTGTCTGTGTGACTAAGTGTGTGTCAAGCGATAGAGGCACCCTGTCCTGGGTGTATCTGTCCAGTGCCCGAAACGTTCTCCCCTGGATAGGCATGGGGAACCCCCCTGCGACACTAGTATAGGATAAAGCTGAAGATTGAATATTTTAACCCCCCCGCGACCCTAGTAAAGGATCAGGTACCTACATGTACTTAAACTAAAAAAATAAAAGTATTTATTTAAAAATCACTTCCAATTACATTTTTAACAGGGTATCTTTTTATTCAAATCAAAGGTGCCAAGCACCATCACATGAAAACATGCAATAACTTCTTTAGTTAATTAGTGTTATTTGTTATTGCTTATTGTTCATTTCACAAAATTCCTATTGAAAACGATATGAATATCAGACATATTTGTATATTAACAGGCGTTTAAAACATTTACAAACATTCTATGTTAGAAAAAAACAAGGCTTGATTCATAAATGCATTTATCGAAAGCAATATCGTTAATAATCTGGTCTTTCGCCACGTGATCTAGTCTGATTTTTAAAGAGAACACTGACCCGGAATAAAGGGCTTTTGTCTTCGCTAACAGTTAAATACTAAAAATATTACAAATAACAACCAAATTACAGAATACTCTTAAAAAAACATAGGGGGAAAAGAATTTTGTACATAAATGTGAAGTAGTCAGAGGTGTGTGTTATTGTCAACAATGTCAAAAACCTTAATGTTAAATCCATTGTGTTAAAACTTCACCTTAAGTGGCACCCAATAGTATCATAGAACTGTACAGGACTTTGGTAACTGTTTTCAGTCTCTTAATTGCTTTCTGTAATTCAGTCCTTTAGACTGAAAGTTCTACAGGTCTTTAAAGATTTGTTAATCTTTGAACAGGGATGTGTCGCCATGACTGCTGTTAGCCTCCATTGTCGGTGTGTAATATCAGACAGCAAGTCTGGGCATGTGCTCGCCCTTTACAATTCATCCTGCTCATCATCCAAAGATCAAGCCCTTCATTAGCCTTTCATCTGAACTTAATGAAGCACGACAGTTTCTGTCACTTTAGAACAGAGGGAACTAATTTTAGTTCATTTCTGCTGGATATAAACCTTCAGTGGCTCAGCGGTCTCATCCTGTTACCCCACAGATCTGAACTGCAGGCAGGTGAGTTATACCCCGGCACTATACCCATTTTACAAAAACAACGCTTAAATAAATGTTTTCATTAATCATAATAGCCAATTATTAAACCCCTTATAAATATAAAATGACTGGTCACTGGGGTGGCACGGTGGCTTAGTGTTTAGCATGTTCTCCTCTCAGCGCTAGGGTCGAATCCCCATCTGGGTGGAGTTTCCATGTACTCCCCGTGTCCGCGTGGGTTTCCTCCGGGTATTCCGGTTTCCTTCCAGAGTCCAAAAACATGGATCAAGTCAATTGAGTTCTCCAAATTGCCCTATATAGAGTGTGTTTGTGTGTGTGCCTGTGTGAGTGAGTGAGTGAGTGAGCGAGTTTGTGCCCAGCGATAGATTGGCGTCCTGTCCTGGGTGTATC
>JAFMOD010000625.1:559790-633321 GCA_019802435.1 Corydoras maculifer
CCAGATTGGGATTCAAACCGGGAATCCCTAGCGCTGAGAGGAGAACATGCTAACCACTAAGCCACCGTGCTGCCCTGCCCTCACACCCTTAATGATTAGGAAAATTAAGTGTCTTCGATTTAACCATGAGTGTGTCTTTAGTTGTTAAAAGAATCTGGAGATGCCAAAGAAAACACACAGACACATGGAGGACATGTCGACTCCACACAGAAATCGAACATGCAACCTTCTTTTAATGGGTGTGTGTGTATGTGTGTGTTAGCATTTAGTTGTTTCTCTTTATTGTTTTGGCTAGATTTTGCTGTCTTACTTCAACCACAGTTTACAAATTATACAATTAGGATTAGGAGCAATTATTCATTCATTCATTCATTCATTCTGAATCATTATCTTTCCCTTAATTCTCCGCTTGGGTCATGGGAGGGGGTGGTCCTCATGTCCATCCAGGAGAGAACGTTTCGGGCGCTGGAGAGATATACCCAGGACAGTGCCAAATTATGGCTGGACACACTCACTCACACAGACACACACACAAACACACTCTAATGAGGCAATTTGGAGCATTCAATTTTCCCTGAATCCATGTTTTTGGACTGTGGGAGGAAAATAAGAAAACATGAGAACATGGAAACTCAACCTAGATCAGGATTCGAACCTGCATCCCCAGTGCTGAGAGCTGAACATGCTAACCATAGGGGCAATTGATCCATCAGCATGTCTCGAATGAAACTGGTACCTGGTAAAGATCCACATAGGGAGAACATGCAGACTCCACACCAAAAGGACATTTGTTCTCCTTAACCAGAAACATCGTTGGTCTGGGACAAAAAAAATCAGCCCTGACATTTGAGGCTCAGACTGACCTCTCATAAAAAGCGGAACACAACTGACATGTTCCCTGAAGTAACTATTATCTCAAACCCAACTCTAAGTACCGTTGTTTTCAGTATCTTAAGGTTACATCAAAAAAAAATTTAATTAAATCTGAAAAGGCTCATACTCCTGCATAACACCAACCAAGATAATCAAAAAGAAAGAGCTGGGGTTAGCTTCAGACATGTGTAAAGCAGAATAAATAATAACAATATCATATTAAAAAAATAACTTTTTGACTGGGCGTGGTTAGTGGTTAGCATGTTCTCCTCTCAGCGCTAGGGATTCCCGGTTCGAATCCCCATCTGGGTGGAGTTTCCATGTTCCCCCCGTGTCTGTGTGGGTTTCCTCCGGGTTCACCGGTTTCCTCCCACAGTCCAAAAACATGGATCAAGTCAATTGAATTCTCAAAATTGCCCCATATAGGATATGTCTGTGTGAGTAAGTGTGTGTCCTGGGTGTATCTGCCCAGCGCCTGAGACGTTCTCCCCTGGATGGGCATGGGGAACCCCCCCGCGACCCTAATAGAGGATAAAGCGGGAGATAATGAATAAATGAATGAACTTGTTGACTTGAGTATTATTGGAAATTTACAGTTAATCAATACTTCCTTGGGCGGCATGGTGGCTTAGTGGTTAGCACGTTCGCCTCTCAGCGCTGGGGATTCCCGGTTCGAATCCCCATCTGGGTGGAGTTTCCATGTTCTCCCCGTGTCTGCATGGGTTTCCTCCGGGTTCTCCAGTTTCCTCCCACAGTCCAAAAACATGGATCAAGTCAATTGAATTCTCAAAATTGCCCCATATAGAGTGTGTGTGAGTGTGTACCCAGCGATAGATTGGCGCCCTGTCCTGGGTCTATCTGCCCAGCGCCCGAAACGTTCTCCCCTGAATGGGCATGGGGAACCCCACCGCGACCCTAATAGAGGATAAAGCGGGAGATAATGAATGAATGAATGAATGAATGAATACTTCCTTAGGTATGTTATATTTTAAGTATAATGTATGATCATCATCAGAAGTCTAGCATCTATTGTTAACTCTCTATAGTTATAGCTCTATAATTGAATTGATTATTTTATCCTTTTTATTGAAATCATCTCTGATGTATATGTTCATAATTTTCCTGACATAACAGTTTGTTTCTAATTTTTCAGGTTAAAAAAAGTTCTCCATCCTTTAACACACTGGTGTGAGTTGGTGTTCCCAACTCCTCGGTAAGGAAAGTAGCTATTGGCTGTCCTAAAAATGGCAAGAGGTCGCTAAATGATGTCATCGCCTAATTTGCATAACAGTCAAACATTGTGCGTTTGAAGCTGTAGAATGGAGAAATAACCTTGTGGAAGAGAAAAAGGTAAGTAAAGAACACCAGAAATTTGTCAAATTTGACAAAAACCAACAAATAAACTCTGTTTTTCAGGCTGTAAGAATTTTCTACTGTCCACAGAGTATAATGGAACGTTCTTAACAACTTAGGAACTTCAGAGTGGTTGTTGTCATAGCAATTAGGCTACAAGGCTTTAGTTAGAACGTCAGATCAATTGTGTTCAGACGAAGCTCAGGTTGAGTTACACAGTGCTCGTGCGAATTGTCAGAAAATCGCTTCAGATTCCACTAATACATTCAGGTAAGAGAAATGTGTTTTAATACTGAAATGTTAGACTTTTTACTGAGATATATCCAATCAATAAGGCACTCAAGGTTGTGTATGGTGGGTAAATCATGACACAAAGAAGAGTGCCATTTCACCTCTTTCCTGTGATTTATTTATTATAATATACAACCTTTAGTGTGTTATTGCTTTTATAAAACAGTTACAAACTCGCTTCACTAAAAAACAAGGTTTGATTCATAATTGTATTTGTTGAAAGCAAAATCGTCAAAATAAAGAGTCTTCCTTGACATAATCTAGTCAACACTGTGAACACTGATTAACTGATTAACAGGTTAACTGATTAATGGCCACAACAGGTTTACTGCTCATCGGGAATCGGCTTGCTGTTTATATGATTTAAACAAATGTATCATGCATTAATACGATACAATTAATACAATTGGCTGAACTACTTGTATAATATAGTAAGCTAAGCTACTAGTTTTTTGACAATAAAGAAAAAAGATACACTGATTTAAACATTAAATAAAAAAGAGCCGATAGTTTAACACACACACAAAAAAAATCACATAAAAATCACTCTTTTTTCCAATAAAAGAGTTAAGTAATTAATTAATTAGAGTAATTAATTCAATTAAGAACTCCCTTTCTTTCGCCATTTTAGCTAATGTGGAAAGTCAGTAGTGTTCTGTAATAAGTTTTAATTGGCTGAATAGGTCCGCTTATCAAAAGTACTCTCCAATCAGGGAGCGTTAACACGCTGACATAACGTGTGCCTGCATGGCTTTTTAAAAATCTGATTGGTGGAAGCAACAGGTTGCTCTAGACCAATTATTGAAAGCCGAAGTGGAACATGGCAACCGATGATGCTGAAATGTGATTGGTTAAAGGCTTTAAAAAGAAAATACATGTCTCTGGAAGTGACACAAACGGGAAAACGACATGAAATTAAAAGGACAGACTATTTGGAATTATTTAATAAGTATTCATGGACAAGATATTATTATCAGTTTGTCATTCAGATATTTTTAATATCTAGTCAGAGAAGACTTTGAAGGCCCTAACAGCCCACCACTGATGGGATAGGTCCCACATACCCAAAGATTTCCTTCTAACATAAGATATAACTTTATTAAGCCCTTCAGGAGGATTTCTTTAGGGAAATTAAGGCCTTTTTTTTAATATAAGATATAAGAAACAAAACGAACACCAGGGAGCTTTTCTCCTGATGTTTCTTCAGCTTGTTATTGTAATGCAGTGTTATAACAATATGCTACTTCAATATCCTTCTGAATCAGAAATTTTATCAGTGTATCAGTGAATACTGTATGTCCACTTGGTGAACAGGGGCTTTGAGGTGTGACTGTTTATCAGTATACTAAGGACTCGTTTTACCGGCTCACCTTTAACTCCGGTCACACAAATGCTCCCCACCAGGTTTATATTATGTGTTGCCAGAAACAATGCTTGTTTCCATGGAGTCCTTCTAACCTATTATATAAACCAACAGCATTGTCTGCGAGACTGAAACACAACCTGCAAACTCCAGTGTCAGACCTTTATATCGACAAGACAAGACAAAATGGTAAGTTCCTCCGACCGCGCACGCATTTCACAAGCAGAACGTATATGGTTTGCTGACATACAAAAACTAAGATCCTTAGAGAAATATAGTGGTGCATGTAAAAATTGCTGAGGTCACTATCTGACATATGTTGGATTATTTTACAGACTCATTTATCCAAAACGAGATACAAGGATACCGACTTCATGGTTGGGGTCCAAGAATGAGATTGGCATACTTTGGCATACAGAAGCCAACAATGTAGACTTTAGTAGACTTGGTTATTGAACATCATCAGGGTTTTAGTATAATGGCCCTACAATCTGATCACCGAAGATATGCCCTTAACATGGAGAACATATTTATATTTACTGTATACATGCACCATTACTAAAGTAAGTTAGATTCAGCTTTAGAAACTGTGTTTTGTTCGCCGTGACGTAATTATTTATTTCAATCTAACATTCAACTGAATGGTACAGGTACTTTATGATATATATCATGAGTAGTGGTTTTACACTGACCTATATATTTCCGTCTCTTTACAGCGTGAGTGTATTTCAGTCCACGTTGGCCAGGCCGGTGTTCAGATGGGAAATGCATGCTGGGAGCTGTACTGCCTTGAACATGGGATTCAACCTGATGGTCAAATGCCAAGTGATAAAACTATCGGAGGTGGAGATGACTCCTTCAACACCTTCTTCAGTGAGACAGGGGCTGGAAAGCATGTTCCCAGGGCTGTCTTTGTAGACCTGGAACCTACTGTCATTGGTACGTACTGAGTTTAGTACCATGTTAAAGTTAGAAATCAGGGATGTTTATGCTTTTCAGGAGAATTTATCTTATTTGCTGGCTTGTCTCCTTTTTATATTTAGCGCATTGAGTTTCAGAAAACGATGTTGCTCAACATCACCAACTCAATGTTCTAATCTAAAGTCTTTAGGAGTCCAGAGTCTTTAGGGGTGTTGTATTACGGCGGACTTTGGGTTTGAACCCTAAAATTTTAGATTTTTTGCTCAATATCTCAAACACTGAGCTATAACATCCACGTTCAAACCCAGAATCCGCCAAACTGTCATGGCTCCTGAGGTGTTGTATTACGGCTGACTCTGTGCTCTGAACGTAATCTATATGAAATACTTGTGAGTCAAGCATCAGGGATGTACGGCAGTAAGATGCTAATTTCTACTAATACAGAGTCACTTAATTGGTTACATAATGACATTTCATTTATTTATTCATTATCTTCCGTTTAATCCTTTACTAGGTTCATGGGGAGAAGGGGGATTTCCCCATGCCCATCTAGAGGAGAATGTGGGCAGATACACCCAGGACATGGTGCTAATCCATCACTAAGCAATGATGGGATTTGATTTTTGGTATTCCAGGGCATGAAAGATTTCATTTTTAAATCAGCTGGGATGCAGCGTTCACAGATTAAAAGGGAGGAAACAACCTGAACAGGTCATAAGTCTCTATTACAGGGTGGACACACAAGAAAGCATATTCACAACTATTTGCAGTTCACCCGAATAGTGGTGAATACTCATCCTACCTGGGAATTAAAGCCACGCCAAGAAGATCACTCCACCATCCCATAAATTTTACTAAATTAAACATCAGCACTGCTTAGAAAAGCTCTTTCAATGACCTTCTGCCCCAGAGTTTGATCTTTAGTATAATGAATTAGCTCAACGTGTTATAGTAGATTGAAGTGATCTGAACACCATAACAGTATAATTATGAAATAGGCTTTATTATTGGGCGGCATGTTGGCGTACTTGTTAGCACGTCCGCCTCTGGATGGAGTCTCCATGGCCATGTGGTTTTCTTTGGGTTCTTCGGTTTCCTCCCACAGTCCAAAATCATGAATTCAAGGTAAATTGGCTGCTCTAAAATGCCCCTATATAGTCTTTGTGTTTGTATGTGTATGTGTCCAGTGATAAATTGGCGCCCTGTCCTGTCTCTATCTGCTCAGCGTCCGAAACGTTCTCCATTGGAAGGGCATGGGGAACCCAATTGTACAAACACTTTTCAATGTTTCTGTTTCTCTGTAATTATCTGTATATAATAACCTATAGGATACTGTATGTTTTATTCATATGCACATTGACTTCACAGCTTTATAGCTCAGTTACAGTATATTCGCCATCTGTGTCCTGTCTTGTTACTAAAGTCCGTTACATGTCATACATGTGTGTCCTTCCCAAGACCAATTCCTTGTATGTGTAAACATAAGAGGAATACAGTGATTCTTACACATGAACGTTAATATTAAATTTTAGTCACTGGCGGGGAGATTTTCTGACTATGTGAACTGATATGATTCGTTTAGATGAGGTTCGAACCGGAACCTATCGCCAGCTGTTCCACCCGGAGCAGCTGATCACAGGAAAGGAAGATGCCGCAAACAACTACGCCCGAGGCCACTACACCATCGGCAAGGAAATCATTGACCTGGTTCTGGACAGGACCAGAAAGCTGGTAAGTAAATAAAGATGTTCAAGCAGCGCTGACTTTAAGATCACTGAATATACATTTCTAAAATCTTCCCCATCTAAAATAATCTGTTACCTTTCAGGCGGATCAGTGCACTGGGCTTCAGGGTTTCCTAATCTTCCATAGTTTTGGGGGTGGCACCGGCTCTGGTTTCACTTCCCTGCTGATGGAGCGCCTCTCTGTTGATTATGGCAAGAAATCGAAACTAGAGTTTGCCATTTATCCTGCGCCCCAGGTTTCCACGGCAGTTGTAGAGCCCTACAATTCCATTCTGACCACCCACACCACCCTGGAGCACTCCGACTGTGCCTTCATGGTGGACAACGAGGCAATTTATGATATCTGTCGCAGGAACCTAGATATCGAACGTCCTACCTACACAAACCTCAACAGGCTGATTGGACAGATTGTGTCCTCCATCACAGCCTCTCTCCGTTTCGACGGAGCCTTGAACGTGGATCTGACCGAGTTTCAGACCAACCTGGTGCCTTATCCCCGCATTCATTTCCCCCTTGCTACCTACGCGCCAGTAATTTCTGCCGAAAAGGCGTACCATGAGCAGCTCTCTGTTGCTGAAATCACCAACTCCTGCTTTGAACCAGCCAATCAGATGGTGAAATGTGACCCCCGTCACGGTAAGTACATGGCCTGCTGTCTGCTGTATCGTGGCGATGTTGTGCCCAAAGACGTCAACTCGGCCATTGCGACCATCAAGACCAAACGCACCATCCAGTTTGTGGACTGGTGTCCCACAGGTTTTAAGGTGGGTATCAACTATCAACCACCCACTGTTGTTCCTGGCGGCGACCTGGCCAAGGTGCAACGGGCCGTTTGTATGCTGAGCAACACGACGGCTATTGCCGAGGCGTGGGCCCGACTGGACCACAAATTCGACCTGATGTACGCCAAAAGAGCCTTCGTTCATTGGTACGTCGGAGAAGGCATGGAAGAGGGCGAGTTCTCTGAAGCCAGAGAGGACATGGCTGCTTTGGAGAAAGATTATGAAGAAGTAGGCACAGACAGCATCGAAGGAGAAGGTGAGGAAGAGGGAGAAGAATATTAGGACTGCAATCATGTGATGAATTTAGCAATTTGCAACCAGTGTAACTAAATCGTAAAAAGAATGTAATGAAATGTTCATTGGATTTCAGTCCCATAGTTTTAAAATCGAATGAAATGCTTTGTATTACATGTTTGTGTAGCTTTCTGCATTATGTCACCCAAAAAAAGTATAAAAGTATGTAATTGTTCAAACTGATGGTATTTTTAAAGCAATAAAATGCACTTTATGTGTAAAGGTCGTGTGAATTATTTCAATTTTGTGCTGACAGGCTGGAAAGTGCCACTTTTTTGATCATGACTGCACCTTCATTAAGCCCATCAAGTCATTTAAGTTAAAATGTATTCACAATTCACCATATAAAGGTTCTTGGACACTTCAGGGTCCAACAGTGGTCCAACCGTAGTTCCAGGAATTGTCTGTTCCTGCACCAAATGTCTAATTAACTGCAAATGACCTTTTAAATATCAACCCTCACATGTCTACAGGCCAATCCCAAAAATGCTGAGATTTTTCTTAGTGAGGATTGGATTGAAGGAAGCTGAGAATGCAACATTTTGGCTGTGTGCGAAACCGTCTACTAAACCGTAGGTACTAATTTTGATTGGGTAGGTGTTTAGTATGTAATAATCACACATGAACACAGCTGCACCCCCCCCTCCACACACACACACACACACACAGTTGAATCATTGGGGTAGCACATTGCGTTCCTGATGCTCAGGTCAAAATGCTTAGTTCAGTAAATCATCCAGGGAATCCATCCATCCATCCATCCATTATTTTTCGATTTATCCACTACTAGGGTCGTGGGGGGGTTCCCCATGCCCATCCAAGGGAGAACTTTTCGGGTGCTGGCCAGATACACCCAGGGCAGGGTGCCAGTCTATCGCTGGGCACCCACTCAGACACACACACACACACTATAGGGTAATTTGGAGAATTCAATTGACCTATGTTTTTGGTCAATGGTTTTTATCAATGATTTTTTCCGGAGGAAACCGGAGAACCCAGAGGAAACATGCGGACAAGGGGAGAACATGGAAACCACCCAGATTAGGATTCAAACCAGGAATCCCTAGTGCTGGAAGGAGAACATGCTATTGTGCCGCCCTATCCAGGGAATCCACCTGAATTTTATGTTAACAGATTCCGACACACTCGGATATCTAGTACCGCAGTATGCAGTTTGAGACGCAGCCATTGTAGTTATTCATCATTATTTACAATTATAGATCTCATCATCTTTGCTTAATCCTATACTAGGGACTAGGGTTATGGAGGGGAGATACAACCAGGACAAGGCGCTAAGGGATCGCTGGACACACTGTGTGTGGAAACCATACAGATCAGGATTCAAACCTGGATCCCCCCAGCACTGAGGCAGACATCCTAACCACTATGCCACCGTGCTGCCAACTAGAGATCTAGTTTTGTATTTGCTGTATTCTGTTATTTGCTGCAAATGGAAAATCTGTTCATCTTCTGTTTATCCATCCATCAATTATCTTCCGCTTTATCTTATATTAGGGTCATGGGGGGGTTCTACATGCCCATCCAGGGGAGAACAATTCGGGCGCTGGGCGGATATACCCAGGACAGGGTGCAGATCTATCGCTGGACACACCCACTCACACAGACACACACACACTATATAGGGCAATTTGGAGAACTTAATTGACTTGATCCATGTTTTTGGACTGTGGGAGGAAACCAGAGAACCCGGAGGAAACCCACGCGGACACGGGGAGAACATGGAAAACCGTGAATCCCTAGTGCTGAGAGGAGAACATGCTAAACACTAAGCCACCGTGCCACCCTTTTCTGTTTATTTTTAAGAAAAAAAAGACGATTATGTATGAATCTGTTTCTATTTGAGTTAAATCCTGGAAAAGAACCATAAACAACAATACACTGATGTCACTCTAAAGTCTTTAAGGGTTGTTTCCATGTAAACATTAGCTTTATCTTTTTTTCCAAACAAACAGGTTTATAATACAATCATTCATTCGTTATAATCCGCTTAATCCGTAAGCCTAAGATATCCACTGAAGAAGTTTTCAGATGCTGGGCAGATACACCCAGAACAGCGTGCCAATCTACCAATAGGCACACACTCATGACCACAAACACACACTTCATGGGGCAATTCAGAGCATCCACCTTGAATCCATGTCTTTGGATTGTGGAAGGAAACCTACGCGGACACGGGGAGAACATGGAAACTCCTCCCAGATTTGGAAATTAAACCTGGATCCCCAGCACTGAGAGGCGAACTGGCTAACCACTAAGCCACCCGATTTACAATACAGTATTATTGTTTTCTGTGTGCCTTCTGGGCGGCACGGTGGCTTAGTGGTTAGCACGTTCACCTCTGAGCACTAGGGATTTCTGTTTTGAATCCCAATCTGGGTGGAGTTTCCATGTTCTCCCTGTGTCCACATGGATTTCCTCCGGGTTCTCCGGTTTCCTCCCACAGTCCAAAAACATGGATGAAGTCAATTGAATTTTCCGAATTGCCCCGTATAGAGTGTGTTTGTGTGAGTGAGTGTGTGCCCAGCGATAGGTTGGCACCATGTCCTGGGTGTATCTTCCCAGCGCCCGAAACGTTCTCCCCTGGATGGGCATGGGGAACCCCACCGCGATCGTAATAGATGATAAAGCGGAAGATAATGGATGGACGTGTGCGTTCCTTCATTTTAATCTTTAGCATGGTTTCATGCTTGAGTGTTATTTAAAACACACACAATTACAACATTGTTGTAATTTCTTTATAGATATAAAAACACATTACATAAACAAACTTTTTTAGAAAATCCCCCAAATATTTATTTCCATCAGTCGTGAAACAGCTAATAACCACTAAAAACAGCTAATCTGCCTTCTTACCGTATTATTAGTACACAAAGTGTGCATTTTTATTAAAGATGGTCAACTTCTAATGTGATTTTAATTCACTCTGCTGCTGCTGCACTCACGCACTCATGTTAGTCGCTGTCATCAGACCATTCCAATGGGTCCATGGTGAGGGCCATGCTAAGTTCACTACTCCTGCGCATGCGGCAGGACTTGGACGAGTTCTGCTTCGTCTGCAAGTTGACCTCCAGCCCCGAAATAATACTTCGGGGTGCCTCTGCATCCAGATTCAACATCTCACCCCATCCACGCATGAGTGTCTGCAGGGTGCTGCTGAGGTGGCCGTTACTGCTGGAGATGTGGCAGCTCACCTCGGAACTGTTGCTCTCTTCGGAGTGAGACTCATAGAACGACTGAGAGCTCAGAGAAGCAGCCATGGGGGAGATGGGAGAAAAGAGCTGGAACAAAAAAAAATCACGATCAAAAGTGTAATGATACCTGACCAGAATCTATAAATAAGCTTCATTTTTTATTCAAACACACAATTAAAAAATAAGTCTTGAAATTTTTGATATGTATGGTAATAGTTTGTTCTCTGTGAGTCTTAAATGATTCACTTTAAAAATCAAGGACTGAATTGTAAAGTTGTCTAATCACAAAACACTTTATTTATTATCCAATTGTTGAAGTAAATATAACCCCAAATGTCATAAAACAACACACACACACACACACACACATACTATCACAGGTGCCTGGGGCACCTGTCCCTCATTAAGGTATTCATGGACTCCGTTGGGTGATTGGTTTATTTTGTGCACGTGACTGGGTGTCTTTTGTATTTAGTTACCGTATTCCTTTATCCCCGTGCACGTCTTTGTTTCGGTATTATCCCGGTGTTAGTTTCGTCTCGTTCGTTCCCCCTTTCTGTTGGTGTCCCTACACCATTTTAATAATAAATTAATTTGTTTTTATTTCCCGGTGTCTCGAACTCTTCTTCTGCGCCCAACCACGGTACAGCACTGTGCACTTTCCCCGTGCAATTTGTATCCGTGGGAGCGTTTCATCCAGCGGACCGGCGTACACAATTTTTCCCCTGAGCTGATTTCCGGAAAACGCTCATAAGGCGCTCATACGCATTTCTCCCGCGTAGCCGATCTCCCAGGAAATAGCGAGCTTCTAACAAAAAGACGTGCCAAAGATCTGGAGTGTTCCGAGCACCAGGGGTCGCACTTCGTCGAGCCGGAGTACCAAAGGCTGCCCGCTGACAATTCTGAGCACCAGGGACCACCCACTTCCGAGTCTGAGCACCAGGGGCCGCCCGCTGCATAGCCCGGGCACCGGCGGCCGCCCGTCGCCGTTCCCGAGCGTCAGAGGCCGTTCGCCACCGATCCCGAGCACCAGGGGCCACCCATCGCCGACTCTGAGCACCAGGGTC
This sequence comes from Corydoras maculifer, assembly GCA_019802435.1. NCBI lineage: Eukaryota > Metazoa > Chordata > Actinopteri > Siluriformes > Callichthyidae > Corydoras > Corydoras maculifer. Next base: position 571,692 of record JAFMOD010000625.1, read on the forward strand.
CTCCCGCTGCCCACTCCGAGCACCAGGGGCGCTCTCCCCGCCCCGCAGCGAGATGGCGTGCTCCATGCTTCGTCAGCAGGATGCATCCAACACGCCTTATCTCCAGAGGGGACCCCCCCCTTTTTCCGCGAGAATTTTTATTAATTTTTTTTCTTACCTTTTTTTTTCTCCTTCATGGTCGCTTCCCCCTTTTGCGCGACCGTTAGGGTGGGGGTATGTCACAGGGCACCTGGGGCACCTGTCCCTCATTAATGTCCTCATTGTCTCCGTTGGGTGATTGGTTTATTTTGTGCACGTGACTGGGTGTTTTTGTATTGAGTTTCCATATTCCCTCTCCCCCGTGCACGTCTTTGTTTCGGTATTATCCCGGTGTTAGTTTGCTGGTTTCGTTCCCCCCCTTTTATGTTGGTGTCCCTACACCATTTTTAATAATAAATCTCCGTTTGTTTTTATGCCTGGTGTCTCTGAACTCTCCTTCCGCGCTCAACCACGGTGCGGCGCTGCGCATTACTCCCGCACAGGTTATATCCGTGGGAGCGTTTTACCCGACGGACTGGTGTACGCATTCTTTCCCGCGTAGCCGATTCCCGGGAAACACTCATAAGGCGCAAGCGGCGTACGCATTCCTCCCGCGTAGTCGATCTCCCGGGGAAGAGCGAGCTTCTAACATATATATATATATATATATATATATATATATATATATATATATATATATATATATTCATTCATTCATTATCTCCCGCTTTATCCTCTATTAGGGTCGCGGTGGGGTTCCCCATGCCCATCCAGGGGAGAACATCTCAGGCGCTGGGCAGATACACCCAGGAGAGGGCACCAATCCATTGCTGGGCACACACTCAATCACACAGACACACTCTATATGAGGCAATTTTTTGAGAATTCAATTGACTTGATCCATGTTTTTGGACTGTGGGAGGAAACCGGAGAACCCGGAGGAAACCCACGCAGACACGAGGAGAACATGGAAACTCCACCCAGATGGGGATTTGAAAAGGGGAATCCCTAGTGCTGAGAGGCGAACGTGCTAACCACTAAGCCATATATATATATATATATATATATATATATATATATATATATATATATATATATACAGTATATACAGTATATACATGTATCTTCCACTTAATCCTCTACTAGGGTCACGGGAGGGTTCTCCATTCCCCATCTATGGTTTATAACTCATAAACACACACTGTATGGGGCAATTAAGAGCATTCAATTGACCTTACATGAAATTTTGTTTGTGTAATACATTGGACATGTCTATTCTGAAGCAGACCCTTACTGTACAGCTGGTGGCTTATTTAAAAATATTCCAAACAAAGAAATGATTAACAGATGGACGTGTTGTGACTGATTAGACTTACAAGCCATTTGTCAAAATAATGTCATCACACACACACACACACACACACAAATATATATATATATATATATATATATATATATATATATATATATATATATATATATATATATATATATTCATTCATTCATTATCTTCCGCTTATCCTCTATTAGGGTCGCGGTGGGGTTCCCCATGCCCATCCAGGGGAGAACGTTTCGGGCGCTGGGAAGATTTACCCAGGACAGGGTGCCAACCTATCGCTGGGCACACACTCACTCACACAGACACACTCTAAACGGGGCAATTTGGAGAATTCAATTAACTTGATCCATGTTTTTGGACTGTGGGAGGAAACCGGAGAACCCGGAGGAAACCCACGCAGACACGGGAAGAACATGGAAACTCCACCCAGATGGGGGTTCGAACCGGGAATCCCTAGCGCTGAGAGGCGAACATGCTAACCACTAAGCCACCGTACCGTCACTATATATATATATATATTTTTTTTGATTTATTAACAAATAATAAGCATAAGTTAAGAAAATAAGTTTTTCTTTCGTGTATACGAAATGAGTGTGATTGTATAAAGCTTATATAAACTGATATAAACGTTAGCTTGCTGTTAGCAAAAGAAACATGTAGGTCACACGCAGTTCAAGTAAAGCACAGCAGCCTGTGCTTTGGCGCCGTCTGGTGGAGAAATACCAGTCGGTGCCACTAGGAGTCAGAAAATCGACCTGAATGAAGTGTAGTGGGCTTAGTGGTTAGGACGTTCGCCTCTCAGCGCTAGGGATTCCCGGTTCGAATCCCCATCTGGGTGGAGTTTCCATGTTCTCCGCGTGTCTGCGTGGATTTCCTCCGGGTTCTTCGGTTTCCTCCCACAGTCCAAAAACATGGATCAAGTCAATTGAATTCTCCAAATTGCCCCATATAGAGTGTGTCTGTGTGAGTGAGTGTGTGCCCAGCGATGGATTGGCGCCCTGTCCTGGGTCTATCTGCCCAGCGCCCGAGATGTTCTCCTCTGGATGGGAATGGGGAACCCCACCGCGACCCTTATAGAGGATAAAGCGGGAGATAATGAATGAATGAATGAATAAATGAATGAAGTGTAGTGTAATTCTTACAGGAGTGCAGGATCTGGCTCTGTCAGTGAGACGGTTCTCCCATTCTCTCAGTCTCCTCTCTCTCTCCTCCAGCTCCTGCTCTTTACAGATCAGCTCTTTCTCCAACTTTTTTAATCGCTCCAAAGTTTTATCAATCTCACACCTTAACATCAGAAAAAAAGAACAAACTGAGGTCAATTGTTTTATTTTAATTAGGGTACCAGTTAAAAACAAAGGATTAAATCACTATTACAGTACTGTGACATAACACTAAGACAATACTGATATATTGTACTGGTTATAGAACTGTGTTACTTCACTGTTTTATAGTACTGTGTTATTTTACTGTGCTATTTTACTGTGTTATAGTACTGTGTTACTGTACTGTGTTGCAATACCAAGACAACGTACTGTTTTACTGTAGTGTGGTACTGGACTGTTTTGCAGTACTAAGATATTGGGCTGTGTTGCTGTACTGAGTTATTTTAATGTTTTATAGTATTGCGTTACTGTACTGTGTTACAAATACTAAGATATTGTACTGTTGTTAGTACTATGTTACTTTACTTTACTTTACTATGTTATACTACTGTCACTTTATTGTGTTATAATACTGTGTTACTTTACTGTGTTATAATACTAACATACGATCATGGCCAAAAGTTTTGAGAATGATACAAATATTAATTTTTACAAAGTCCACTGCTTCAGTTTTTATTATGGCAATTTGCATATACTCCAGAATGTTATAAAGAGTGATAAGCTTAACAGCAATTAATTGCAAAGTCAATATTTGCCTAGAAAATGAACTTTATCTCCCAAAACACATTTCAATTTTATTGCAGCCCTGCCTTAAAAGGACCAGCTAACATCGTTTCAGTGATTGCTCTATTAACACAGGTGTGGGTGTTGATGAGGACAGGGCTGGAGATCAATCTGTCATGATTAAGTAAGAATGACACCACTGGACACTTTAAAAGGAGGCTGGTGCTTGGCATTATTGTTTCTCTTCTGTTAACCATGGTTATCTCTAAAGAAACACGTGCAGTCATCATTGCACTGCACAAAAATGGCCTAACAGGGAAGAGTATCGCAGCTAGAAAGATTGCACCTCAGTCAACAATCTATCGCATCATCAAGAACTTCAAGGAGAGAGGTTCCATTGTTGCCATAAAGGCTCCAGGGCGCCCAAGAAAGACCAGCAAACGCCAGGACCGTCTCTTAAAAGTGTTTCAGCTGCGGGATCGGGCTACCAGCAGTGCAGAGCTTGCTCAGGAAAGGCAGCAAGCAGGTGTGAGTGCATCTGCACGCACTGTGAGGCGGAGACTCTTGGAGCAAGGCCTGGTCTCAAGGAGGGCAGCAAAGAAGCCACTTCTCTCCAGAAAAAATATCAGGGACAGACTGATATTCTGCAAAAGGTACAGGGAGTGGACTGCTGAGGACTAGGGTAAAGTCATTTTCTCTGATGAATCCCCTTTTCGATTGTTTGGGACGGAAAACAGCTTATTCGGAGAAGACGAGGTGAGCGCTACCACCAGGCTTGTCTCATGCCAACTGTAAAGCATCCTGAAACCATTCATATGTGGGGTTGCTTCTCAGCCAAGGGAATCTGCTCTCTCACAATCTTGCCTAAAAACACAGCCATGAATAAAGAATGGTACCAGAATATCCTCCGAGATCATCTTCTCCCAACCATTCAAGAGCAGTTTGGTGATCAACAATGCCTTTTCCAGCATGATGGAGCACCTTGCCATTAAGCAAAGGTGATAACTACATGGCTCAGGGAACAAAACATAGAGATTTTGGGTCCATGGCCTGGAAACTCCCCAGATCTTAATCCCATTGAGAACTTGTGGTCAATCATTAAGAGACGGGTGGACAAACAAAAACCTACACATTTTAACAAAATGCAAGCATTGATTGTGCAAGAATGGACTGCTATCAGTCAGCATTTGGTCCAGCAGTTGATTGAGAGCATGCCAGGGAGAACTGCAGAGGTCCTGAAGAAGAAGGTCAACACTGCAAATATTGACTTGCTGTATTAACTCATTCTAACTGTCAATAAAAGCTTTTGTTAATCATAATATGATTGCAGTTATATTTCTGTATGTGATAAAAACATCTGACCAACACACATAAAAACCAGAGGGCAGCAGATCATGTAAAAATATAATATTTGTGTCATTCTCAAAACTTTTGGCCATGACTGTATATTGTCTTACTGTACTGTGTTATAGTACTGTGTTATAATACTAAAATATTGTAGTTTTACTTTGCTGTGTTATAGTACTTTGTTACTTTACTGTGTTATAATACTAAAATATTATTTTGTGTTACTTTACTGTGTTATAATACTAAAATATTGTAGTTTTACTTTGCTGTGTTATAGTACTTTGTTACTTTACTGTGTTATAATACTAAAATATTATTTTGTGTCACTTTACTGTGTTATAATACTAAAATATTGTAGTTTTACTTTGCTGTGTTATAGTACTTTTTTACTTTACTGTGGTATAATACTAAAATATTGTATTGTGTTACTTTACTGTGTTATAATACTAAAATATTGTATTGTGTTACTGTACTGTGTTATAATACTAAAATGTTGTATTGTTTTACTTTGCTGTGTTATAGTACTGTGTTACTGTACCATGTTACTTTACTGTATAATAATACTAAAATACTATATTGTGTTACATTACTGTGTCATAGTACTGTGTTCATTTACAATTATATTAATGTATTACTGTACTGTTTTATAGTACTGTGTTATAATGCTGAAATATTGTATTGTTTTACCTTACTGTGTTATACTACTGTGTTACTTTATTGTATTACTGTAGTGTTACTGTACTGTGTTACTTTACTATGTTATAATACTAAAACATTGTATTGTGTTACTGTACTGTGTTACTTTACTGTGTTATAATACTAAGATTTTATAGTGTTACAGTACTGTATTACTTTACTGTGTTATAATACTAAGATATTATAGTGTTACGGTACTATGTTACTGTACTCTATTTCTTCACTAAAGCTCAAGGTTGCTTAATATGTTGTTATAGTACTGTGTTACTTTACTGTGGTATAATACTAAAATACTATATTGTGTTACAGTACTGTGTCATAGTACTGTGTTCATTTACAATTATACTACTGTATTACTGTACTGTGTTATAGTACTGTGTTATAATGCTGAAATATTGTAATGTGTTACCTTACTGTGTAATACTACTGTGTTACTTTATTGTGTTACTGTACTGTGTTACTTTACTGTGTTACTTTACTGTGTTATAATACTAAAATATTGTATTGTGTTACTGTATTGTGTTACTTTACTGTGTTATAATACTAAGATATTATAGTGTTAATGTACTGTGTTACTTCACTAAAGCTCAAAGTGGCTTGATATGTTGTTGTTGGACTTGATTGTATTCACACCAGCAGGGGTCTCTGCATTAACACTGTCCACTGGCCAGCCACAGGCACAGAGCTGGCTATTTATAAACAGGAATGCAGTGAAGGACTATATGTGTTTTTTCCATGAAACTCTGTCTGCCAAACTTCTCTCTTGCTGCTGGAATTAGTTTCTCTACCATTCTCATAACAGGCTGTTGCAACATTTCTCACCCACTCTTTGTCACCAAGCTGTAGCTCTCTCTCTCTCTGTATTGTATCCTAGTCTGGTTTTCTTAACCATTAATAACACAATACCTCCTAAACTTCAAACAGAATATAGAAATGGATGAATGCAATCAAATTAAACCACTTAATTCAAACAGAGTTGCTGTGACACTATTAGTTTCTACGTGATAACATGTTAATACCAGATGGTTATTACATCGGGTTTATCAGACGACTTTATTTAAAGCCAAGTACCGAAGAGCCATGGCATGATTTTAGAAAATGAGGGTAAAGGTTCTTGATCAAGGGCCCAACAGCAGCAACTCAGGCCTGCTGGGATATAAACATGACTCAGTTCCCCAAGGGAAGAGACCAGGCAGGAAAAGATATGAGGGACAAGTGCTTGAAGTATAAATACCCCAGAAACAATTAACTGTTAAGACTCTGAGATGTTTACAAGAAAAGGAGGTTGGAAATAACTATTAAATTCTTTAAAATTGCAAATAATAATATGAGAGAGGCATAAAAATGGCCTACCTCCATTCTGCTTTATTATGGAGGAATGAGTTGCACTGATCGGGCAGCTTGCTGTCGTTCCTCATCATCTCCAACGTGGACAGGATCTGTTTAAAAACTGGTCTCTCCTAAAAAGGATTTATGTAACTCATTAAATTCCACTACATTAATGTTATGATATGTTTTGTATTCTCCATCCATCCATTATCTTCCGATTTATCCTCCACCAGGGTCGCGGTGGGGTTCCCCATGCCCATCCAGGGGAGAACGTTTCGGGCGCTGGGCAGATACACCCAGGACAGGGGAAATTTGGAGCATTAGATTGACCTTGATCCATGTTTATGGACTGTGGGAGGAAACCGGAGAACCTGGAGGAATTCCACGTGGACACGGGGAGAACATGGAAACTCCACCCAGATTTGGATTAGAACCGGGAATCCCTAGTGCTGAGAGGCGAACGTGCTAACCACTAAGCCACCGTGCCCGTTTTGTATTATAATAACAGATTTCTTTTTCATTATCTTCCTCTTAATCCTCTAGTAGCGTCACGGGAGGATTCTCCCTTCCCCATCCAAAGGGAGAATATTTCGCACATAAACACACACTATATGGGGCAATCAAGATCATTCAATTTACCTGACGTGAAAATTTGTGTAATACATTGGACATGTGTATTCTGAAGCAGACTGTCACTGTATAGCTGGTGGCTTACTTAAAAATATTCCAAACTATTCAGACTGATAAGACCTACAAACCATTTGTCAAAATAATGTCATCATCATATATTAAAGATGTTTACTCTTAAATTCATTATTTTCTGTCTAATCCTCTACTGGGGTTGTGAACCCATGCTCATCCGGGGGAGAAGGTTTCAGGTGCTGGGCAGCTGCAAACAGGACAGGGAGCCAATCTCTTGCTGGGCACTTACACAGAAACTCACACAAACACACACTACATGGGGCAATTCAGGGGCATGTTTGTTCCAGAAAAAAACCCAGACGGACACGGTGAGGACATGGAAACTTCACCCAGATTGGGATTCAAACCTGGATTCCCAACACTGAGAGGCGAACGTGCTAACCACTAAGCCGCTGTGCCGCACAAATATGTTTACTGATTTACAAATATGTTTACACAACTATATTTTATATTTGCTCTGGATCTGAGTGTTGTGTAGCCAAAGCTGCAGAAGTGCGGGATCATACACTGTACTGTATTTGGCTCCGGCAAATCCTGCGTTGAGTCCGTATTGTACTTACCCTCGGTTCCGCCACCCAGCATGATCTCATCAAATCTGCAAAGCTGGTCGGGCAACTGCTGGGAATCGTGGGTCTCTGGAACACACACACACACACACACACACACACACACACACACAAAATTAAACAAGTAGATCAACTACGAGATAAAAAGAAAGCTTGGATTTGGTCAGTTATTTATTTTTATAGTCGAACAAACCTAACAAAAGTTCCCGTGGGAGACATGTCTGATAAAGGGAACGTCTAAATTGTGATAGTATTATCACTGCTGCTGCAAAACTCAACAGTACAACAGATGTACTGCTGTTTGCTGTAATCATGTCTTATCATGTTAAAGTGTTAATGCAAGGGAAAGAGTAAAAAAAATATTGGGAAGAAAATCCCACCCGAAAATGTTTTTTGGAGTTAGAACTGTACCTCGTGTTTTTCCACAACCAGCCAGGCCACTTGCAAACCCTCGAATCCTTTAAACGGCACCTCTCTGGTTAACATTTCCCATAAAACCTGAAAGATAGCCATGGCAGAAGGTAAATATCCAAGTCCTCGAAATCGTCAACACAGCAGCTAATACTCACCACGCCGTATGAGTATGTGTCGCAGGTTTCGGATACAGGAAGGCTCTGGATCACTTCGGGTGCCATCCAAGGGAACGTGCCCACCAGTGACATATGTGTGGTGTGAGAGAGGAACTTTGATGCTCCGAAATCACATATCTGAAACACAGAACGAAGATTACATTCCTACATTCTCATTCTTAGGGATTCCCGGTTCGAATCCCAATCTGGGTGGAGTTTCCATGTTCTTCCCGTGTCAGCGTGGGTTTCCTCCTGGTTCTCCGGTTTCCTCCCACAGTCCAGAAACATGGATTCAAGGTCAATTGAATTCTCCAAAATTACAGAGTGTGCCTGTCCTGGGTGTATCTGCCCAGCGCCCGAAACGTTCTCCCCTGGATGGGAATATGGAACCCCTCCTCGACTTTAGTAGAGGATAAAGCAGAAGATAATTGATGGATGGACGGATGGACTTAACCAAGAAAGGATCTGAGGTGTGAGACATGACTGACCAAACTGCTTACATTAATAACTAATCAAACCTCTGGGGGTTGGTAAAATGTTAAGCTGTAACAACCAGCTCATTTGTGAAAATATTTTTTTTTAGTGGCTTAGTGGTTAGTTTCTGTGTTATCCCCGTGTTCTCTTGGGTTTAACCTGGCTACTGGGGTTCCTCTCACAGTCCAAAATCCATCCATCCATCCATTATCTTCTGCTTTATCCTCTACTAGGGTAACAGTGGGGTTCCCCATGCCCATCCAGGGGCGAACATTTCGGGCGCGGGGCAGATACACCCAGGACAGGGCGCCAATCCATCGCTGGGCATACACTCACTCAAACAAACACACTCTATATGGGGCAATTTGGAGAATTCAGAACCCAGAGGAAACCCACGCGGACACGGGAAGAACATGGAAACTCCACCCAGATTGGGATTTGAACCAGGAATCCCTAGCGCTGAGAAGCAAATGTGCAAACCACTAAGCCACTGTGCCACCCTACAGTCCAAAATAATGTATACTTTTTTTTTCAGTTCAAACTTCTATAAATGGCCCCTATATAGTGTGTATGATTGGCACTCTGTCCTGGGTGTTTCTGCCCAGCACCTGAAACATTCTCCCCTGAATTGGGTATTGGGAACTGTCCACCCCCTATCACCCCAGGCCCTGGTTTGGATTAAGCAGTAAATAAAGGGATGAAATGAGATTAATCTCAGGTTAACAAACTCTACTGGAAACAAAGACCTGTAACCTGAAATCTGAAAATTTTTAGAGCACATTACCAGGTATATAATTAATATGACATGAATTATGACATCAATATGACATAAATAGCCTTTTGTGATTTACCTGCGATTTTTCAATGAATTGTTAGCAAATATTTGCAGAAAAGAAACTAAATGTGACCTATTCATAATTTGTTAACCTTCCTTTTTGGCCGTTTGGTTACATATGAGTGTATATAAGAACAGTTGCATAATACATTATACTCTGGTATAGGATAGGAAAAGGGTAAAATCTTTATGCCCAGTCAGACCATTAACACATGATTTATATATATATATATATATATATATATAATAGTGTACAGTACATAAAAATATCTCATACATACCTTGAGAACATTGTCACTGGTGAGGACCACTGGAAATAGAAAGTCTGTGTTAATGCCCAAGGCAAAACACAACAGTGGACAGATGCCAGGCACCTTTTCTCAAATTACTCATTTATTCATTATCTCCCGCTTATCCTCTATTAGGGTCGCGGTGGGGTTCCCCATGCCCATCCAGAGGAGAACGTCTCGGGCGCTGGGCAGATAGACCCAGGACAGGGCGCCAATCCATCGCTGGGCACACACTCACTCACACAGACACACTCTAAATTGGGCAATTTTGAGAATTCAATTAACTTGATCCATGTTTTTGGACTGTGGGAGGAAACCGGAGAACCCAGAGGAAACCCACGCAGACACGGGGAGAACATGTAAACTCCACCCAGATGGGGATTCGAACCGGGAATCCCTAGCACTGAGAGGCAAATGTGCTAACCACTAAGCCACCGTGCCACTCAAATTACTATTGTTATTATTTATTTTTAAGACTTTTTCAAGTATTTGCAAGTAATCCTGCTTTATTCTTTTGTTACACATATAAAGACAACATTACGCCTTAGCTCCTGTAATTATTTGATAGCTTTAAGTTAAATATTTTACAAAGTGGGAAATACATCAAGCTATTTTATAGCTTGTTATTATAGTACAAATTAATTATTTGGGATTTTGATGTCACAAGATGGCACGGTGGCTTAGTGGTTAGCACGTTCGTATCTCAGCATGTGGGTTTCCACCGGGTTGTCCAATTTCCTTCCAACGTCCAAAAACATGGATCAAGGTCAATTGAATTCTCCAAATTGCTCCATACAGAGTGTGTCTGTGTAAGTGAGTGTGTGCCCAGTGATAGACAGGCGTCCTGTCCTGGATGTGTCTTTCCAGCACCTGAGACGTTCTTCCCTGGATGGGCATGAGGAACCCCCCCCCCCCTCCCACGACCCTAGTAGAGGATAAAGCGGAAGATAAAAAAAGCAGTGTGCAGCTATCACATAGTGAAACATCTCACATGGTTATCTGTGTTCTACTTCAAGCTTGTTCTCCTTAGGTGGCGCCACAGAGGAGAATATATGCAGATGCGCCTTTTTTCTCCAAATGCCCTTTCTGACACAACCCTCCTATTTATCCAGGGCTTGGAACCAGCGCTACTGGTGCACTGATACCCCCAAAGTTTAGGACAATTTACTGTTTCCAGTCAACCCCTCAGATTAATTTTAACTGTGGGAGGAGACTAGAGAACCTGCTAAAACCCAAACAGACACGGGAAGGACATGCAAACTACATGAAAGGACATGACAAGCTGATTCTTAAAAGTACAAAGTGTATCTGAATTACATGTGAAGTAGTTTCTTCAGTACTTCAGTTACTAGTTACTTCAGTTAAATAACTAGGGTGCATTTTCTAAAGAAAATGCAAGTGTGATTGTAGCTTGGCCGTAGGAGACACAATGCAAACGTATATCAAAGTAATACAGTGAACATGGCAAAAAAAAAAAAATGCTGGGCAATAGGGTGTGGTTAGAGTGGGAAGAGGAATGCAATTTTAAGTGATTGTAAACTGCAATGGTGGGTGTCTTTGCAATTCATTTGCCACCTGGTGAGTTTTGTGTTTGTAGGTTAAAAATTTACCAAGTTACGCCACTAACTAAACCAAATTTGAAGAGTGATCACGAGGGAACAAAGAGTGCACTCACATTGCGATTTCAGAAGATTGGTCTGGCTGCAGTTATCGGTCATTCTAGCGAATATTGTTTTTGTAACTTGAAAATTGGCCGAGATGTGGGAATGCAAGTATCATCCAAATGCAAAGTGAATGGGATTTTTGGCCAGGAAAAATGGGAATATCTTGGAAATGTTTCGACCGATGTATACAAGCTGCTGTATACAAGCTCTCATCTCACCAATGAGTCGCACATATCCTGGGAAAATTGTGTGGATAGCTCGAAAATTGCAACCAATCGGATAACAACAGTGTCATATGGCTAATATGAAAATCACAATAATAAGAGGTTTTGTGTACATATACATGTACAAATGATTATAAAAACTTGCCATTGCGTGACTTCAGATCCCTGTGAATGACCTTCACTGGAGCTTCTGCATGTAAATAATGCATCCCTGCAAAAGATCCCACATCACAATGAACATTAATCATGCAGATTACACCAAACATTTAAATATGCCTGGTATGCATAAGTCACACACAACAAACCTTTAGCAATATCCAGCGCCCAGGTCATGACTTGTTCCATGTCCATCTCTTCACTGGCTGTGCTGGATAAATACTCATAAAGCGACCCTCCATTGGCATATTCTTACATGCAAATGTACACACACACAAAGGTATGTAAGTATTAAATACTTAGCATTTATTATAGTAATAACTAGTTGGTGCTAGATGACAGTTGACCTCATGGAAGACTTTTGTCTGGAGGGTTTAGCACGCTTCACCCTTCTGGCTTTTAATATGAATTTGTAATCATTCAACCAGTGTCAGCTTAATTTTCTGTCAAAGAGATTTCAATAATGACATTGATTTTCTAAAGGAATTTACTTTGGTTTTCATTAATGTTTCATTAAACGGGTAGTTGCAGTCCAAATCTGACTGGCTGAGCCATTTGTCCATGACATTATTGACACCTCTGAACGCTACACATTCGTATCAATGCGTTATATACAATACATGGTTTTCCTGATGTTTTCAGCATTAAAAAATATCAGACTAGTTTATGTCGCGGATTATGCTGTCAATAAACACATTTATGAATCAAAACTTGTTTTTTTATTATATTTTGTTTGTAAACCCTTTTGTAAAACAATACGGCGTTCAAGGTTGTAAATAACTGTAAATAAATCACAGTAAAGAGGTATAACTGTACTTCAATAACACGCTATTCTGTGATTTATTCACAATAATGCACATCATCTCGTGGGTTATTACTTTATTATTACTTACATCAGCTATTTAGCCTAAGTTTGAGTTGAAATACTGTTTTAGCGCTGTCACCTCACAGTGAGAACATCTTGGGGGGTTTTTTTCCTCGCAGTATGGGGCTTCAGTTTCACTCTACAGCCTAAAAAAGCCATAATGTGTCTTATAAGCACTGGGATAGGCCCCTGATATCTCTTCCATGATGCTTTTAATGGGGCTTTTTGAATGTTGTCTAAAGAAACTCAGGAGGCTTGAACAAGGCCATGACCTTAATCTGACACTCAGTAAAACCGCCTCCTATGTGTACTTATAGTTATATATTCACTTTTTATATTTATATCACTTTATATATATCGCTTTATATATTTATTATGTAATTTGTCTCTTAGCGCTGGGGATCTAGCTTTGAATCCCGATCTGGATGGAATTTCCATGTTCTCCCTGCTTCCATGTGAGTGTCCTCCGGTCCCACAGTCCTAATACATGGATTCAAGGTAAAATAATTGCTCTTAATTGCCCAATATAGAGAGTGTGTGTGTGTGTGTGTGTCTGTGTAAGTGAGTGTGCCCACTGATGAGATTGGCAACCTGTTCTGGGTGTATCTGCCCAGTGCCCAAAATGTTCTCCCTTGGATGGAAATGGGAACACCGCCCCCCACCCACGACCCCAGTAGAACATTAGATGTAAGATAATGAATGATTGAATGAATTAACATTTACATCAAGACTGAAGTTGAACTTCAACAAAGTACATACATGTATTATAGTCTGGTATAAAAACAGAGCAAAACGACCCAATCACATTCACTCCCCATTACCTGTGACGATGGCAAAGTTAGGTGATTCAAGAATGGCTCCATAAAACAGAATGATGTTCTTGTGGCTTAAAGAACTAAGGATCTCGGCCTAAATGAAGAATCGAATCAAGACGACATTATAAACATTCACTCCTCAAACACTCCGCTGTATAAAGTACTATGTGCCTTTTGCTATAAAAAGGAGAAGGTTTATTCATGTTTACAGTATATCAACCTAAAATAGCAAAATATGCTCACAATGCTCATAACAAATCACCGGTTGGAAAATAAACAAAGATGAAGATAAAGAGCTTAAATAATCATGCACGTTCTAACAACTTCCTTAAACATATTGTGAGTAACATTAGAGGAAGAACAAAGTTGCTGATTAGCAGTTTAATGCATATATATATATATATATATTCATTCATTCATTATCTTCCGCTTTATACTTTATTAAGGTTGAGGTGGGGTTCCCCATGCCCATCCAGGGAAGAACGTTTCGGGCGCTGGGCAGATACACCCAGGACAGGGCGCCAATCAATTGCTGGGCATATATATATATATATATATATATATATATATATATATATATATATATATATATATATATATATATATATATATATATATATATATATATATATATATATATACCCCCCCCCCCCCCCCCCCCCCCCCCCCCCCCCCCCCCCCCCCCCCCCCCCCCCCCCCCCCCCCCCCCCCCCCCCCCCCCCCCCCCCCCCCCCCCCCCCCTTTGTGTGTGTGTGTGTATGTTGTGTGTGTGTGTGTGTGTGTTTCACTGCACAGATGGGTTAAATGTGGAGGACTAATTCCTATGTGAGGTGGCACGGTGGCTTAGAGGTTAGCATGTTCTCCACTCATTGCTGGGGATTCAGTTTCCCAATCCCATATAGAGTATGTCTGTGAGAGTAAGTGTGCCCAGTGATAGATTGGCTTCCTGTCCTGGGTGTATAAACGTTCTCCTTTGGATGGGCATGGGGAACCCTCTACAACCCTAGTAGAGGACTAAGTGAAAGATAATAAATGAATAAATGAATAATTTCTATGTGTGTAAGCAAAGTAGTACTAACGGAAAAAATTTATCACTATTATGTTCTTTCCGTGGGCAGCACGGTGGCTTAGTGGTTAGCATGTTCTCCTCTCAGCGCTAGGGATTCCCAGTTTGAATCCCAATCTGGGTGGAGTTTCCATGTTCTCCCTGTGTCCGCATGGGTTTCCTCTGGGTTCTCCGGTTTACTCCCACATGGATCAAGGTCAATTGAATTCTCCAAATTGCCCCATATAGAGTGTGTCTGTGCCCATCGCCCGAAACGTTTTCCCCTGGATGGGCATAAGGTACCCCCCGCGACCCTAATAGAGGATAAAGCGGAAGATAATGGATGGATGGATGGATGTTCTTTCCGTGTTTGTGTGGGTTTTCTCCAGGTTCATCAGGTTCCTTCCACAGTAGGAAGTTGCCCCTATATAGCTCACTCACACAGACATATACACACTATATAGGGTGTATATTTGTATATTTATATATAGGGGGTATATTTGTGCCTGGGTGTATCTGCGAGACGTTTCGGGCGCTGGGCACACACTCACTCGCTCAAACACATTCTAAATGGGGCATTTTGGAGAACTCAATTGACTTGATCCATGTTTTTGGACTGTGGGAGGAAACCAGAGAAACCGGCGGAAACCCACGCAAACACGGGGAGAACATAGAAACTCCACCCAGATTGGGATTCGAACTGGGAATTCCTAGTTCTGAGAGGCGAATGTGCTAACCACTAAGCCACCATTATTGTTTAATTTTAGTTTAATTTAATTAATTTATTTATTTTCTTATAATATTTAAATTTCTACATTTCAATATTAAATAAAATTAAACTGGGTTCGTGAAACGGAATTTCGTTTACATTTCTTGTACCACATGTTACATAAATGACAAAAAGTCTCCTTAAATCCTTGAATCCTTAGTAAATGTATTCAACTAAGAAACCATCATCATCAGTGAACCACAATAACCATATTATGGTGTGGATTTGACTCAGTATCTGCAAAATGACTAGTTGATTTTAATCCTATAATTATGGCTTTATGGTTAGCACGTTGGTCTCTCAGTGCTGGGGATTCCAGGTTTCCTCCCACAGTGTAAAATGTGGATTCAAAGTAAATTCTAAATTGCCCCATATAGTGTGTGTTTGTGTGTGTGTGTGTGAGTGTGCCCAGCAATAGATTGGTACCCTGTAATGGGTGTATCTGTCTAGCTCCGAAAACATTTTTATCCCTGGATGAGAATGGAGAACCCCCCCCACAACCCTAATAGAGGACTAATCAGAAAATAAATGAATGAATGAATGTTGTATCTACAAACACTTACTTTGAAATGAGGGGCTAATCCTGATGTCTACAAATACATATTCACATTTGTCAAAGAAACTTACATATTGGACATATTTAGTTTGAACTTAAGATTCCTCTATGCTGTATGTGGACATGCGATGGCACGGCTCTCTGTTGTACCTCTGCTTCAATTTTCAGTAGCTTCTTAACAGCCACCTCTTTGTTTTGTGACATCCATAAGGCTCGGTAGACGCTCCCGAAGCTCCCACCTCCACAGTTTTCGTAGAAGTGGATGTCATCAAAACGGATTCGTACGAAGCTCGTGTTGAGGGACGACATTTCATACTGACATGAGGACACGAGCTGCAAGAACCTGTGGAAATGAGGTGGAGGAGGTAACGATGAGCATGAAGTCCTTAACATTTAAAGTCTCTGACGTAAATCAGGGTTGAATCCATGGGGTCTCCAAAACATCCACAGACCACAAGTATAGCAGATGGCTTGGATTGCTCCAGGGGGGCTGAAGCATGGTTGACCGTGCTCTGACCCCAACCATTAACTACTTGAACTACCTGTAAGTCGTTTTGTATAAAAGTTTCATGCAAAATATACTATATATAGTAAAAATATACTATATAATATGAAATAAATATATAGTACGGATATATATATATATATATATATATATATATATATATATATATATATATATATATATATATATATATATATATATATATATATAATGTACATATTGGATATATATCCTGGGAAATGAGAAATAAAAGTGTCCAATTTATTTACATATAATATAACAAAATATAATATATAACTATTAAGGGTAAAATAAACAACTTACAATTTAGATTATTGTTAGTTACAATTACAATTTACAATTTTTAAATTTCCTTTTTTTATTTTTTTATTTTACAGCAGGTCCACTGTATTGGACAAAAAGACCAGTTTTATATTAAAAGCGAGCCAAGCTTAAAATATGAAAATTAACCAATTTTTCTTATAGAAATATAACAAGTTCACTCATACTAACAATCCAGTTTGGTATGAAAGGAGAATTAAACTTAAAAAGATGGAATGCGCTTCGCGGTTGGACATATATACATGCTTGCCTCTGGGTGCTGGGGATCTAGGTTTGTATCCCAATCTGGATGGAGTTTTCATGTTCTCCCCGAGTCTGTGGGAGTTTCCTCTGGATTCTCCGGTTTCCCCTACATTCCAAAAATATTTATTTAATGTAAATGGAATGCTTTAAATTGCCCCATATAGTGTGTGCCTGTGTGAGTGAGAGCCCAGTGATAGAGTGGCGCCCTGTCCTGAGTGTATCTGCCCAGTGCCCAAAATGTTCTCCCCTGGATGGGCATAGGGACCCTAGTAGATTATGAATGAATAATTCATTCATTCATTATCTTTCGCTTTATTTTATATTAGGGTCGCGGTGGGGTTCCCTACGCCCATCCAGGGGAAAATGTTTCAGGCGCTTGACAGATACACCCAGGACAGGGCGCCAATCTATCACTGGGCACACACTCACTCACACAGACAGGCACGCATACACACTCTTTATGGGGCAATTTGGAGAACTCAATTGACTTGATTCATGTGTTTGGACTGTGGGAGGAAACCGGAGAACCCGGAGGAAACCCACGCAGACACGGGGAGAACATAGAAACTATAATATATACATACATTATCTTCTGCTTTATCATATATATATATATATATATATATATATATATATATATATATATATATATATATATATATATATATATATATATATATATAGGGATTCCCGGTTCGAATCCCCATCTGGGTGGAGTTTCCATGTTCTCCCCTTGTCCGCGTGGGTTTCCTCCAGGTTCTCCCTTTTTTCTCCCACAGTCCAAAAACATGGATCAAGTCAATTGAGTTCTACAAAAATAGCCCCATGAAGAGTGTCTATGTGTGAGTGTCTGTGTGTGTGAGTGTGTGCCCAGCGATAGATTGGTGCCCTGTCCTGGGTGTATCTGCCCAGCGCCCGAAACGTTCTCCCCTGGATGGGCATGGGGAACCCCACCGCAGGATAAAGCGGAAGATAATGAATGAATATATATATAAACTCATTAAAACAGTTGTATATAAAAGTTTAAACATCCTGTTTTAAATTACGACTCGTTTCTAATCCCCTGTCATATTAAAATTTTGTGGATTTTGCAATTTTGCAATGCCTGCATAATAAAACTGAAATAAAAGGTGCTGTTACGTGTGTGAGGACATGCACTAGTTCTTTAAAGGTCAGGCGAACGTGTAGCTATGGGCTTAGTGCTTTATTTACGGTTTTGTAACATGTACATGTTGTTTGTATTAGGTTTTTTGTACAACCTACATGATGCATGAGCATCTTGATTTAATTTTTTAACGTGGCATTTCCTAATTGGAAACCCAAAGCACAATAAAGAAGCGTTTCTGCTTCAGGTTCAGGAACTTCCAGTGCATGTTCTGCTCAAGGTAACCCGCAGAAATAGTTGTTCTAGTGAGGAGTGAATGACATCAGAGAATCCAGCCGTCACAGGTTGAAAATATCTCTGATGAGACGCGTCTCCAATGCGCGCAATGTTTTAATAAATCACGACCCAGCACTTTGCCATAAACTCCCAGGTTACAGATTCTCCACGTAATTTAAAGCCAAATGTAAGAAACAAATGCCGAGGGACATTTAAAACAGGATTTCAAGCTTTAAAAGATAAGAACCAGCGCGTGTCGAGCCTCTTGTTTTTTTCCAGACGCGCAACATTCGGAATTAAAACATTATTATTATTATTATTATTATTATTATGATAAAATTAGATCTGTTTACTACTAACTGACTGCATGGTGTAAGTTAAACATGCCTCATACCTGATGTTTGGGTTTGACGCCCGGTGCCGGTGTGTGAACGTGCCGGAGTTCCGTCATAAATCACTGCAGATTCGCACCGGCTCGTGGAGCCGCACTTCCATAAGAGGAGACGCGCCGCCGTTCACCTCGTCCAGGGCTCAACAGCGACGCCACGCGGCCACGCGTCGAATAACACTCACATTCATTCCCATTTACACGACAGCGTCCAAAACATTCCGATATCGCACACGAGCGGAACAAATTCAAAATAAAAGTTTGCTGTGGTAAAGTGTGGTAGCTCAATGGGTAAGGTGATGGGCTATCAATCTGAAGGTTGTAGTTTTAAATCTCAGGTCCACTGAAGTCACCACTGTGGGTCCTTGAGCAAGACCCTTAACCCTCATTGCACCAGGGATGCTGTGGCCAACCCTTTGCTCACTTTGAAAGTCCATCCATCTATTATCTTCCGCTTTATCCTCTACTAGGCTTCCTATGCCCATCCAGGGGAGAATGTTTCGGGCGCTGGGCAGATAGACCCAGGACAGGGTGCCAATCCATTGCTGGGCACACACTCACTCACACAAACACACTCTATTTGAGGTAATTTGGAGAATTCAATTGACCTTCCATCCATGTTTTTGGACTGTGGGAGGAAACTGGAGAACCCGGAGAAAAACCACACGGACACGGGAAGAACATGGAAACTCCACCCAGATTGGGATTCGAACCGGGAATCCTTAGTGCTGAGAGGCGAACATGCTAACCACTAAGCCACCGTGCCGCCCCCACTTTGAAAGTCGCTTTGGATAAAAGCGTCTGCTAAATGAAATGTAAACTAATTTCATTCATTCATTCATTATCTTCCGCTTTATCCTCTATTAGGGTCGCGGTGGGGTTCCCCATGCCCATCCAGTGGGAAAACGATTCGGGCGCTGGGCAAAGAGACCCAGGACAGGGTGCCAATCCATCGCTGGGCACAAATTCACTCACACAGAGACACACTCTATATGTGCACAATTTTTGGAGAATTCAATTGACTTGATCCATGTTTTTGGACTGTGGGAGGAAACCGGAGAACCTGGAGGAAACCCACACGGACACAGGGAGAACATGGAAACTCCACCCAGATGGGGATTCGAACCGGGAATCCCTAGCGCTGAGAGGCGAACGTACTAACCACTAAGCCACCGTGCCGCCATGTAAACTAATTTGTCTGTTTAAATTAAGATGTTTTCCAAATATTAACACAAAAAATGAAACTGGATAAAATCCATCCATCCGTTACCTTTCACAACATCCTCTACTAGTGTGGTGGTGGGGTTCCCCATGCCCATCCAGGGGAGAATATTTTGGGCACTGGGCAGATACACTCATTTTTGGGCAATTTGGAGCACACAATTTACCTTGAATTTACCACCTTTTTTTTAATTGATTGATTCATTCATTTATTATCTTTCACTTAATCCTCCACTAGGGTCCCCATCCAGGGGAGAATGTTTTGGGTTTTGGGCAGATACACCCAGGAAAGCACACCATTCTATCACTGAGCACACACGCACACACACATACACCCTTTATAGGGGCAATTTACAGAAGCCAATTTACCTTAAATCCATGTTTTCACTCATTCATTCATTATCTTCCGCTTAATCCTCTACTTGGTTTTCAGGGGTAGGGGGGTTCCCCATGCCCATCTAGAAGAGAATGTTTCAGGCACTGGGCAGATACACCCAGAACCGGGCACCAACCTATCGCTGGGCACACACTCACACACATATAGCTTATATAGGGGCAATTTAGAGAAGCCAATCTAAACTAGATAACATGTTTTTGGACTGTGGGAGGAAACCGGAGAACTAAGAGTAAACCCACGCAGACACAGGAAGAACATGGAAACTCCACCCAGATTTAATTTAAACCTAAATCTCCAGCGCAGAGAGGTGAACGTGCAAACCTGTTGAATCCATGTTTTTGGACTGTGGGAGGAAACCAGAGAATCCGGAGGAAACCCACATAAACACAGGGAAAACATAAAAACTCCACCCAGACTGGGATTTGAACCTGGATCCATATGGCTGAGATGTGGATGTGCTAACCATTACACCACTGTGCCTTTCAAAATCATTAAAAAATCATTAATTCATTAAAATAAAACGAACATTGCTCAATAAACATGACATTTTGCAGATGTTACCATAGAGATCAGCGAGCGACACATTTATTCTTTTAATTTGAGATGACAGCAGTTAAACACAGTTAAGATCAAAATATGAGGCAGATTTCCAAATCATAAGTGCTACTGCAAGTATAAGACTTACTGGCTGGTCAAAGTGCTGACATAAGGGGCAGAGGGGTACAGAAATTAGATTCAGGCTCTCTCATGTGGAAACTCCGTCATTTTTACACCTTCTAATCACTTAACATGAGTGAAAATGTATTGTTAAAATGTATTTTATCCTTCACATTATAACTTTAAAAATTACATTATAGATTAGATTTTAAGTCTTAACCTTTACACGAACTTTAAAAAGAACAAATAGGGATTGTGCATGTTTTGTGCTGATACTTTAAGGGACACTAGGGAACTCTGTAGGCATGTCTAGCGCTCAGATATGTTTATAGATAGCTTCATTTCTGGAACTCAACTAGTATAATTTATGTTTGGTATTAATTAACTACTGGTTGGTCAAAAGTACTATCAAATTTCAATAGTAGTGATTTAGATATTCAGATTGCGTGCAACCCACCTCCCCCCACCCACACACACACACACACACACACGTAACAAAACCTACACACATCAGATGGTTGCTCAAACACACAGATATAGATATGAGGACTGATACATTGGCAGTGGTTGGACAGTATTTCAACATGCAGCTGACATTTGTAAATTACACCAGTAACTATCAGTAGAAACTGTACTGTTGGTAAGTGATATGATGGAAAGTGGAGAAGAATAAAAATGGGAAAGCGATAATAGACCACTGAAGTCATTGTTCCCTAGTTGCAGTAGTCCTCGTTATGTTTATACTGTAAATGGCCCTTTGGATTTTGACAGGATGTCAAAAAAACACCACTCTGGTTTAGAAATCGGTTCAGAACCTGATTTGTTTTCTTCCATGTACATGTTCCACCTATACATCTCTGAATTCCGAGGCTGTTTAAGAGAGTTTTTGACACTGTGGTGGCATCAGCCATATTTTATGGAGTGGTATGCTGGGGCAGCAGCATCACAAATGCAGACAGGAACAGACTGGACAAACTCAATAGGAAGGCCTTTTTAAAATACACTCCGGCTCGTTCACTTCGCTCTAGTGATGATTGCCGCCTGGCGATTCCACCTCACCGAGGAGCTAATTCTGACTCCATGGCGTTCCCCACTGCGAAATGGTGGAACCATCTTCCCAACTCTGTCCATAAGGCAGAATCACTCAGCAGTTTTACGAAACTACTGAAGACGCATCTTTACCTGTCAGGTTTGATGATTTTACAGTGTAGTTAGTTTTCTGCATAACTTCTGACTTGTAATGTTTTCATTTGTAAGTCACTTTGGATAAAAGTGTCTGCTAAATGACTAACTGTAAATGTAAATGTAGGGCAGCTGTGTCCTGGGGGAACCCTTAGACCCGGTGCAGGTGGTGGGAGACAAAAGGATGCTAAACAAGCTTGACAATGAATCCCACCCCATGTACGAGACTCTAGCAGCACTGGGCAGCATCTTCAGTGAGACTACATCATCCGAAGTGTGTTAGGTAGCGTTACCGCAGGTCCTGCATTCCTGCTGCAGTTAGACTGTCCAAACAGCACTGTCCCCAGTAACCACTCCAAACCAAACTAAAGTAACTGCAATACATGTATCATTGATGGTGCAATAACTGTCTGCTATTTAATCAGATACCAAACTATACCATTCATTCATTCATTATCTTCCGCTTTATCCTATATTAGGGTCGCGGGGGGGTTCCCCATGCCCATCTAGGGAAGAACGTTTCAGGCGCTGGGCAGATACACCCAGGACAGGGCGCCAATCTATCGCTGGGCACACACTCACACACACAGACACGCACACAAACACACTCTACATGGGGCAAATTGGAAAACTCAATTGACTTGATCCATGTTTTTGGACTGTGGGAGGAAACCAGAGAAACCCACGCAGACACGGGGAGAATATGGAAATTCCACCCAGATAGAGATTCAAACTGGGAATCCCTAGCGCTAAGAGGCGAATGTGCTAACCACTAAGCCACCATGCCACCCAAACTATACCATATGTGCAATATTTGCTTTATTTTATTCCTCTTTAATATGTCTGTACATAGCTGAAAATTAGAATTTTATCGTGTATATAGGGTGACCAGATTCCAATTCCCCAGATGTGGGCTATGTTTCTGTGGGACAATGTGGGACACCAATGCATAGTCTAAAATAACAAAAAAAAAAAAAGAAACATCTCTATTCTGCCCCTTTAGCACATAATATATATATTATATTACATACACACGTGTACGATTAAACAGAACTGCTGTTCTGACCTGATTTTCATAATTTGTGTTGGTGGGCCGCCCTTAAGATGCGTCCGCGTTCCCAATTGTTTGACATTCCAACAGCCCGCCTCTCCCACGATAACAGACAACACAGCCGTCCAATGGCAGATTATAAAACATGCACTTCAAAACTGCAGTCTGACTTTTAATAACAAAGCGGGACAACGTCTCAATTTGCGGGACACCTGAAAAGTAACGAAATTGCGGGACTGTCGCACACAAAGTGGGACATCTGGTCACCCTAAGTGTATATATAGATTTCTAATTCTATTCAAATTTTTCCTAGTTTTTAAAATTTTTATCGAATGACTAAATACCTTTCTCACCTTTCTTCTTATGTAACTGCTGCTGAGAATGCGAATTTCAGGTCTATCTTATCTTAAAATGCTAATATTGCTACATGGAAGCTAATGCTACTCCGCATCCGCTACATGTCAGTTAGCTACACCAAAGTAAAGCAGGATTATGAAGCTTTGTCGCTTGTCTTCCTTTCTTAAGGATGAGCACAAAAGTATAAGAAGAGTAATGAACTGTACACCTACAAAGCTACATGTAGCATTATTAGCATTATGACTTAAACCATCTCATGATCCACAGAAGATCCAGTGATGTTCAGGAGAGACATGTGCACAAAAGTAAATGTATCAGGTTCTGAACATAGTTAAAAGCCACAATACACTGAACGAGGGCATTTTTAAAAACCCCTTTTTGCAATCCTTTTAGGCCCCGAGTGCTGAAACTACGATACGATGTCGGTGGTCTGGCAGGTAGAAGGTTGGCACTTTAGGTCTGCTTGGGTTCCAGTCTGAAGGAAAGTTGTGAAAGGATCCTCTGGTTGTCAATGACAGCAAGCTGGCGCACATAGCTGCGCACCTCCTGGGGATTCTTGCTGGCTGGCGACACCTCAGAGTCTGAAGATATAAAGCGTAGATTAGAAGTTAATAACCCGACACTTAGCAGTGAGGGCTGGCGTACTGGAACATGACGGGAGTCTTAGTGTGTCTATAGTTCTATTTCAGCCAAAATAAATCATTCATCCATTATCTTCTGCTTTATCCTATATTAGGCTCGCGGTGGGGTTCCCCATGCCCAACCAGGGGAGAGCGTTTCGGGCGCCAATTTATCACTGGGCACACACTAACTCACACAAGCACACTCTACATGGGGCAATTTGGAGAACTCAATTGACTTAATCCATGTTTTGGGACTGTGGGAGGAAACCGGAGAAGCAGGAGGAAACCCACGCAGACACGGGGAGAACATGGAAACTCCACCCAGATGGGGATTCGAACCGGGAATCCCTAGTGCAGAGAGAAGAACATGCTGACCACTAAGCCTCTGTGCCGCCCGGCAAAATAAATGTTTGATAAAATTTATATTTGGGTCTGGAATTCATTCATTCATTAATTCATTCATTATCTTCCGCTTAATCCTCTACTAGGGTCACGGAGTGGTTCCCATGCCCATCCAGGGGAGAACACCCAGGACAGGGTGCCAAACTGTCATTGGGCAGAGTCACTCACAAAGACAGACTCAAACACACTCGACATGGGGCAATTTAGAGTGTTCAATTTACCGTAAACTCCACCAAGATTGTTTTGGGTTTCTTGAGTCCCCAGTGCAGAGAGGAGAACATTCTAACAAATACACAACCATGCTGATTCCTATCTTCCACTTAATCCTCTACTAGGGTCACAGGGTTGGGGTGGCGTTCCCATGCCCATCCAGAGGAGAAGGTTTTGGGCGCTGTGCAGATACACCCAGGTCAGGGTGCCAATATATCGTTGGGCAAAGTCACTCACAAAGACACACAAAAACACACTCTACATGGGGCAATTTAGAGTAGTCAATTTACCTTAAATCCATGTTTTTGGACTGTGGGAGGAAACTGGAGGAAACCCACATGGAAAGAGGAAGAACATGGAAACTCCACCCAGATTGGGATTTGAACCAAGAATCCCTATTGCTGAGAGGAGAACATGCTAACCACTAAGCCACTGTGCCACCAGGTCTGGAATTGTTACTTTTAAATTCCATCAGTGGCAAGAGGGCATTTCTGTCTGAGACTTGTCAGCTCCAATGGAATCGATTGAAAAATCCTGCAAAGCTTAACCTCAAAAATTGTTACAGTCTTGGTGACTTTGTGGTTTATGGTAACAATCTCGTGTCTGGTGTTTGTTTAATGAGTCTGTGGTGGCAAGTGCTGAGTCTTTATGCTGTTGCATGCTGGGGCAGCAGGTTGAAGGTGGCAGATGCAAACAGACTGAACAAACTGATCCATAAGGCCGGTGATGTTGGGGGTGTGGTGCTGGACTCGCTGAGAGCAGTTTCAGAGAGGAGGATGCTGTCTAAGCTAAAGGCCATCATGGACAATGCCTTCCACCCACTGTACCACACAGTGGTCATACAAAGGAGCACATTCAGCCTAAGACTCATTCCACCCAAATGCACCACAAAGCACCACAGGAGGTCATTCTTACCTGTGGCCATCAAACTAGATAATCCATCCATCCATTACCTTCCGTTTATCCTCTATTAGGGTCGCGGGGGGGTTCCCCATCAACGTCTCGGCACTGGGCAGATACAACCAGGACAGGGCACCAATCTATCGCTGGGCACACACTCACTCACACACACACACACATACACAAACACACACACACTCTATATGGGACAATTTGGAGAATTCAATTGACTTGATCCATGTTTTTGGACTGTGGGAGGAAACCGGAGAACCCGGAGGAAACCCACGCGGACACGGGGAGAACATGGAAACTCCACCCAGATTGGGAACCGGGAATCCCTAGTGCTGACAGGCGAACGTGCCAACCACTATGCCACCGTGCTGCCCAACTAGATAATCAGTCTATTTAACAACATGACATGCAATTGGCGTGCAATAACGTAATCAGGATAATTTTTCAAATGTGCAATATTATTCTTTTCTACCATCTGCCACACAGTGCATTATATTTTCAATTTTTACATTTTTTAAATGAACAGATATTCATACTCTACTGTACTTTTACTTACCACTTTACATTCACTTTATTGCTTATTTTTTGTACTTTTGCTTTAAATTAACCATGCTAATTGTAAAAAAAAAAAATATTTGCCCTTTGTGTATATACAAACACAACTAATGGAGCATCTGTAAAAACTGCAATTTCCCCCTGGGGATTTTGATTCTGATGATTCTGATTCTGATAACCCTCATCACCGTGACTCTTCTGCTTATTGGCACATGAACAAGGCCCCAAATCCTGATTGCCATTATTTTATATCTTCTACATGCAGAATAAGAAACTTTGGGCTAGATTTTGTAAATTGCTCCAGTAAACCCCTTCTTTATTTAACACGTTTGTGATGTTTTAACATATGCACAGTGTGTGTGTTAACTGTAACTTACTGAAGGGTTGACTCCTGCAGTGTCTCACTGTCCGGAGTGTATTGGCAATTAAATGCTGAAAGAAACAAACAGTAGTAATATACATTAAATTCCTTTAGCACTTTATACTCAAACACACATTGCCATCCAAAAGTTTGGACACCTTCTTTTTACTACAATTATTGCCCATGTTCTCAGTTCCACTTACCGTAAAGATAGACTTCTACATCTTCTGTACTTCTACAATTACAGGCTGTGTACGTTCCCTTTACTATGTTCTCTTATGGTCAGGACCCCAATAGTACCACCACGGAGCAGGTATGATTTGGTTGGTCAATTATTCCTAGCAATATTACTGAGGAGTTTAAATGAAACTATTAAAAAAACCTTCACCGCATCAGTGTCACTGCAGAACTGACGATTAACAATCCACCACCCAATATATACCTGTTCTGTGATAGTACAGAAACAATAAAAAATGTTTGTGTTCTACAGTACATACTGTGTTAGTCCCCTTTACTCTGTTCTCTAATGGACAGAACACCAATAGTACCACATCAGGGTAAGTATTATTTTTTTGGTGCATTATTCCTATCCCAGCAGTGTCACTAAGGTCTTTAAATTAAATTAAGCCGCATTGTGGCACTAAAAACGCATTACTAAATTACTGTCACTGTAGAACTGACAACAATCCACCACCCAATTTATACCTGTTCTGTGATAGTCCTGAACCAATAGAAAATGTTTGTGGACTATAGTACACACTGTGTACATTCCTTTTACTATGTTCTCTTATGGTCAGGACCCGAATAGTACCACAACGGAGCAAGTATTATTTGGTTGGTGCATTATTCTTATCCCAGCAATGTTACTGAGGAGTTTAAATGAAACTACAGCAGCACTGCTGCACTGAAAAAAAAACCTCACCGCATTAATGTCACTGCAGAACTGACGATTAACAATCCACCACCCAAATTCCTGACCAATAGAAAATGTTTGTGTTCTACAGTACATACTGTGTACGTCCCCTTTACTTTGTTCTCTAATGAGCAGGACCCCAATAGTATCACAATGGAGCAAGTATTATTTGGTTGGTGCATTATTCCTATCCCAGCAGTGTCACTAAGGTGTTAAAATTATATTAAGCTGCATTGTGGCACTAAATCCACCTTCCTGCATCAGTGTCACTGCAGAAATGACAATTAACAATACACCACCCAAAGTTTTCCTGTTCTGAGATGGTCCTAACCAATAGAGAACACAGAACCACAAACTACAAAATCAATCTATATGTAAGTGAAGAAAATAGGAAATGGAGCAAAAAAGGGGCATGTCCAAACTTTGGACTGGTTATGTGTGTTGACCCCTGGTCATCATTACACCTCCACTAGCTTTCTGAAAATCCCAACATCTATAATTAATACTGGCTCTAATTTACGTCCCTAAGATTTTGAGGTCAAACGCTCTAATATCAGATTAAACAAGTATTTTTATAGACTGTAAAAGGAATGTTGTTTTATAAAACAGTTGCTACAAGCGTATTTAACGTCTCAAACCCATGAGGGTTGTTCACCTTCTTTTCGCAATGTCATGTTTACCAGCGATGACGTTCATTGTCATTTAAAACCAGAATTAAACTTACCATCTTCTCAAAGTTCACCAGGCCATCAATGAACGACTTGTTACCTTCATGGATAAAAGTCATGTCTGTCAGAGAAAGGAAAAAAACATAGTTTATGACAATGCAAGAGATCAGGAGACAACCTCCATCAAGTTTTGTGGTAAATAAATATATTCAGAATATATTGATACATTTTCTTCTGTGTACATGATTCATACAAACATTATTGGATTCTTTGATCTATGAGATTGTTAACTGCACATCTGTTAAATCTTAACAAAGAAATTCAGGGCTACAGAGGTCGTAGCATTGTGTGGTTTGTCTCCCTTCTTCATATATGTGCAGAAAAACTAATGGAACTGTACAACAAAGCCACATGTCGCAACATTCTAACATTGTAACAAGTATTATTAAACCACCTCACAGTTCAAAGAATCCAGGATAACAGAGATGTACAGATAACAAATTTGAGGTCATTAAAAAAAAAATCCTATTCACTATTACCATCCTGTTAGACCCAGACCTAGACCTAGCTTAAAGTAAATTACTTTAATTTAATTACTATAACTGTATTTTATCCATCCATTCATTATCTTCCTCTTTATCCTCTGCTAGGGTCGCGGGGGGGGGGGGGGGGTTACCATGCCCATCTAGGGCCCTATCTTGGGCGCTGGGCAGATACACCCAGGAGAGGACGCAGGAGAGGAAACCCACGCGGACATGGGGAGAACATGAAAACTCCACCCAGATTGGGATTCGAACCGGGAATTCCTAGTGCTGAGAGGTAAACATGCTAACCACTAAGCCACCGTGCCGCCCTAACTGTGTTTAGTATATTCAAAAATGATATCGCAATTATGCAAATCTCTTATGTACATACTTATATGTCACATTACACATACACACACATACACATTAATATTGATGACCTGACCAGCTTTACCTTTAAGAAGCAGAGGCATGAAAGGAATTATTGGAGGTTCCATCTTTGCCACAGTGAGTCGGTACATGCGATGGTTCCTGGACGGATCCTGAGGGAGAACCAAAATCTTCTGTTATATATACTGTCCTTTTTCATGATAAAGATCAAAAACTACCACAGTGAACCTACTAATAAACTTTCAAACTCGGCGTAGAACTTCTTAAATTTACTCGGGAGTTTCTGCAAAGAAAAGAAAGAAAATACAATTATTCAGTCATTCATTATCTTCTGCTTAATCTTGTAATAGGGTCATGGGGGGTTCCTATGCCCATCTAGGGGAGAATGTTTCAGGAGCTGGGCAGATACACCCAGGATAGGGTGCCAATATATCGCTGGACACATTCATTCACACATACATACACACTATATGGGGCAATTTAGAGCATCCAATTTACCTTGAAATCATAACTTTTGGACTGTGGGAGGAAAGCTGAGAACCCCGAAGGAAACTGGAACTCACCCGATTAATGCTCTATTTAAAAGTTCTAATAATTAATAAACATGTAAATATTGACTTACAGAACATTTAAGTACTAAGCATGAAAACATATGGTGACATGAAAAGTTTAAAGTTGTGTAGAAATGTAGCATTTGTGTGTGTGTGTCTGTTTTACCTCCCACGTTTGACTGAGTCGGCTGACAGCTGGATTGCACATCCCCATGATGATGGCGAAAAAGGAGTTAAGATTCCTAAACTCCCTACAGCTGTGGAGAGAGACACACTCACACCCTTCAGTCCAAAGACACAATGGCACTGTGTCAGCTTATTTTCAAGTGTGTGTCCACTGGATTAAATCAGATTAAATCAGCATCGTCTTTGATTGAACTCAACATTCATTTTGAAAACAATACCACACAGAAAAAACACTGAAATCAATTTCCAGATTTCGATTTACCAGAATCCAGAGTCAGCAAAGGAAACTCATGCAGACAAAGGAAGAACATGTCAAAGCCGAAAGGACACGGGACACCCGCCTTGAAATTCAAACCCAGGAATTTAAACACTGAAATTGTGTGATCGGGAAAACCATATCTGAAACTCAATAAATGGATCCTGAAATCCATCCATCCATTATCTTCTGCTTTATCCTCTATTAGGGTCGCGGTGGGGTTCCCTATGCCCATCCAGGGGAGAACGTTTCGGGCGGTGGGCAGATACACCCAGGACAGATCTATCGCTGGGCACAGTTTCACACACACACACGCACACACACACAAACACTCTATATGGGGCAATTTGGAGAATTCATTTGATCCATGCTTTTAGACTGTGGAAGGAAATTGGAGAACCCAGAGGAAACCCACACGAACACGGAGAGAACATGGAAACTCCTCCCAGATTGGGATTCGAACCATGTTTGAGCAAACATGGAAACCAAGATTGGGAACACTGAGAGGCGAAGGTGCTAACCACTAAGCAACCGTGCCACCCGGATCCAGGGGGGGTTCCCCATGCCCATCCAAGGGACAACATTGGGTTCTTCAGTTTCCTCCCACAGTCCAAAAATATGAATAAAAGATAATTGGATGCTTCATATTGCCCCATATTGAGTGTGTTAGTGTGTGTGTCTGTGTGAGTGAGTGTGTGCACTGTTCTGGGTGTATCTGCCCAGCACCGAAACATTCTCCCCTGGATGGGCATGGGGAACCCCCCTGCAACCCAAGTACTATATGGTTTGGATTTCGGTTTGTGTGTCTGTGTGTGTGTGTGTGTGTTTGTGTGTGTGTGTGTGTGTGCGCATTGTACTCACTGGGCAGCAATCTTAATAAACTTCTTTAGCAGTTGTACCCTTTTGCTTAGAGTTCCACACAGACTGACCTCAGTCACCACCCACATCTGTACCTGGTTGAAGCGGCGCAGGAACAGCTCCAGGTTAGCTGTGGAGCGCCGGTATGCCTGACGGCCAAACGTGTGATACACCAACTCATTCTGCAGGTAGGTCCACATACACACAAGAACAATGCTGTTAGATGGCAGGTCTAATTCATATATATAATACTACAAAAAAACAAGTTCAATATCAATATTGCCTCAAAAATTGTTTGAGATTGATACATAAGACGTCATTCCTTTTTTGTCCCTAGTTCATCCTCTGAAACATTCACAAAAAAGGATAATTAGTAATGGGTCATTATAAGTACTACTCTTGTAGTACTTATAATGGTGGTGGCATTCTAGTGTATTGGTCCCTACTCCAAATGAAAATGACCACCCAAATACTACCATCTTTTACTGCATTTCTGATTATGTACTATACTAGAATATATATGATTATCAGATACAATCTCAGAATGAGAGGGCGGCACGGTGGCTTAGTGGTTAGTAGTTCGCCTCTCAGCACTGGGGATTCCCGGTTCAAATCCCAATCTGGGTGGAGTTTACATGTTCTCCCTGTGTTCGCGTGGGTTTCCTCTGGGATCTCCGGTTTCCTCCCACAGTCCAAAAACATGGATTACATGGATTAACGTCAATTGAATTCTTCAAATTGCCCCATATAGAGTGTGTCTGTGTGTGTGTCTGTGTGAGTGTGTGCCTAGCGATAGATTGGTGCCCTGTGCTGGGTGTATCTGCCCAGCGCCCAAAATGTTCTCCCAAGAAGGGCAGGGGGAACTCCTCCGCGACCCTAGAAGAGGATAAAGCGGAAGATAATGGATGGATGGATTCTCAGAATGGGCCTGGTGGCTCAGCGGTCAGTGTGTTGGGCTAGCAATCTGTAGATGTGGTTGCCATTGTGAACCTTTGAGCAAGTTCCTTTATTGTCATTGTTCCAAGTGTGCTGTATCCTGGCTGACCCTATGCTTAGTCCCCAGCCATCAAGTTTTTATAGAAAAAAAAGTTTTCTATAGAAGCATCTGCTAAATTATGTAACATATTGGGGAATATCTACAAAATATACTGTTGCAGACACTGTTGATGCCGCCCGGCCGCTCAAGGAGGATGAGTTCCCCACTGGGCCTCAGTCCTCCCAAAGTTCATAATCTTCCGCTTTATCCTCTATTAGGGTCGCGGTGGGGTTCCCCATGCCCATCCAGGGGAGAACATTTCAGGCGCTGGGCAGATAGACCGAGGACAGGGCGCCAATCCATCGCCGGGCACACACTCACTCACACAGACACACTCTATACGGGGCAATTTGGAGAATTCAATTGACTTGATCCATATTTTTGGAATGTGGGAGGAAACCGGAGAACCCGGAGGAAACCCACGCAGACACAGGGAGAACATGGAAACTCCACCCAGATGGGGATTCGAACCGGGTATCCCTAGCGCTGAGAGGCGAACGTGCTAACCACTAAGCCACCGTGCCGCCCTCCTCCCAAGGTTTCTTCCTTAAAATAACAACATAA
The DNA here is from genome assembly GCA_019802435.1 of Corydoras maculifer. Lineage (NCBI taxonomy): Eukaryota > Metazoa > Chordata > Actinopteri > Siluriformes > Callichthyidae > Corydoras > Corydoras maculifer. Next base: position 604,570 of record JAFMOD010000625.1, read on the forward strand.
CAGGGAATTTTTTCTTGCCACTGTCGCTTCGGTTTGCTCTTTGGTGGTTCAAAGGCATATAACACTGTAAAGCTGCTTTGTGACAATGTGCAATTGTAAAAAGCGCTATATATAAATAAATTACTTGAACTTAAACAAAATCATCATGGGTCCAATTTTATACATTTATAGTATATCATTTTTTAAGGACGCTAATTTAAGCATTATGGGTTGGGGTACAGTTCCTATGAGACATAGTGTTTTATTTTGTCTTTTCCTTACAAATGTACTTCATCAAATCATTGTGTTCCCCTCTCTATATGCCAGGCCAGTTTATGTTGTGTGGTTAGATGTTAACGGGAGGTTAAATTCTTTCGTCCTGCCTTAGTCCCCGTCCTTCAAAGTGTTATAAAACACTAAATGGAGAAAGTTACCCAATTCAAAAACCTGTCAAAAGGAGCCACAATCAAATATATGGGGGATGGAACTTTGACCCACTTAACCAAGGGTCTGACCTCATCTCGACCCTTTGAACGGGAGTCTGTTACCACCTTTGTTTCCAACCAATCAATTCAGAACATACGGACATTAGAAATATTTAGGCAAAAGAATTTAGACATTTGGGGAGTATTGCAAGTTCCGGTTCTCCCGCCTGGCGTAAAATATAGTTTCTGCAGAATAAAGAGTCATTTCTTCATTGGACAAGGCAAGTTGGTCCAATGTATCTCATTGTGCTCAATTTAGACGTACTTGGGGTGGGGGCGGAGCATCGTCACCTCCGCTCCATTAAAGTAGACCAAAGATTATGCACAACATTGTCATAATGTCAGTGAAACCATATATCTGTACCTCATGCACACAGCTAAAGAGTTCCCAGTCATATATGGTCATCTGAAAAGCCAGGTCTTTAGAGCTCATGAGCTCGAATGTTGACATGGAACCTGTAGACGGACCCTCCTGCTCTGGAAGAGGAGTCTGTGTAAACACAGAAGGTACTCAGTCTAGAGTTTACAATGTTATAGCTTGCACATGCTTACACATTTCCCAGACACCCAGTGCATGTCTCTCTGAACTCTCTTATCCCTCACCAGCGAGTCCAGCTGCTCTCTCATACAGACGAACAGCCGCCCGTTCACTCCGAGGGCCTGGAACACCGACACGTCATTGGGCTTCAGGATCTGCTTCTCTGGAGGTGAATATCAGCCACGTGTTATGTTTAGCAACCTAAAACTTTTAAGTATACAGACTTCTCAAACCTTTCCAATCAAGAACCACCCATTATCAAATAAAAAATTCCTAATACTACCTATGTTTTTCATCACGGAACACATATGGCATACATCAAATCTGTGTGAGTGTATATTAAAGCAATAAGGTACAAGAGGGTGTGGCATTATTGTGAATAAATTACGGGACAGAGGTGTAATGCACCTAAAAACACCTCTTTCCCGTAATTTGTTCACAATAATTAACAATCTCAAATGACTTACTGCTTTTATAACATGGTTACAAACATGATTTGATTTATAAATGCGTTTACTGAAAGCAAAATCGCTAACATCCTGGCCTTTTGCGACATAGTCTAGTCCGTTTTTTTTAAATGAATGTTCTCACACAATCAATTACTGCCATCTTGTGGTCAAATTACAGAACGCAGTTTATGAAACGCATCTGAAAAATAATGTACTGTATATCCATACAATTATCTGGATACCACCTCATGCTGTTTGAAAATCAAAGCAGTTTTGGGGCAACAGTTTGGGGAAGGCCATTTCCTGTACTTGGACCAGTTTATTCATTCATTTATTCTTTCATTCATTCATTATCTTCCGCTTAATCCTCTACTAGGGTCGCGGGGGTTTCCCCATGCCCATCCAGGGAAGAACATTCTGGGCGCTGGGCAGAAACACCCAGGACAGGGCGCCAATGCATCGCTGGGCACACTCACTCAGATAGACACACATTATATGGGGCAATTTAGAGCATTCAATTTTCCTTACATCTATGTTTTTAAACTGTGGGAGGAAACTGGAGAAGCTGGATGAAACCTACATGGACAGGAGGAGAGGATTTGAACCTGAATTCCTAGCACTGAGAGGAGATCATGCTAACCACTAAGCCACCATGCTGCCTTGGACCATCCATCCATCCATTATCTTCCGCTTTATCCTCTATTAGGGTCGCAAGGGGGTTCCCAATGGCCATCCAGGGGAGAACATTTCGGGCACTAGGCAGATACACCCAGGACAGGACGCCAATCTATCGCTGGGCACACACACACTCACACAGACACACAAACAATCTATATGGGGCAATTTTGGAAAATTCAATTGACCTTGATCCATGTTCTTGGACTGTGGGAGGAAACCGGAGAACGTGGAATCCCATGCGGACACGGAAAGAACATGGAAACTCCACCCAGATTGGGATTCTAAACGGGAATCCCTAGTGCTGAGAGGCGAACATGTTATCCACTAAGCCACCGTGTTGCCCGGCCGCCGTGGACCAGTTTAGCATATCTAAAAACATTTGGAATATGATAGGAATTTGTAGACGAAGGTTCAGGTTTCCTGTAAAATGAGTTCAAGATAAAAACAGAAACCTGAGGAAATCAAAAACATACCATCGCAACAGTTTTAATTACTTATGCTTTATATATTTAGATTTAATTTCTATTATAACAGCTCGTGTTTTATACACAGTGTTTGATGAACCACAGGTTCTCAGCTGCTTTTCTAAATCCTGCTGACTTTAAATTGCTTCTAAAAGAAAACACATACGTTACCTCCAGAGGCACTTAGGCTGATAAAAAGCAGCTCCTCTGTGCACCCAAGTTTCTCGGCAACAGACGCGGTCACCTCTCGTCCCGTTGCCAATACGGGAACCTTGATTGTGGTATATGTATGATCACTGCAGTAGACCTTCAGGAGTACTAGGATTTACAGACACAAACAACAGAAAAGAATGACAGACCTATAAAGTATTAAATAAATCACTCGTATATACATGATGGGATAGAGAGGAGTTAGGGAGGTGAGATTGAGGTGGTTTGGACATGTGCAACGGAGGAATGAGAGTTATATTGGCAGATAGATGCTGAGGATGGAGCCATCAGGCAGGAGGAGAGGAGGAAGGTCAAAGTGGGGGTTTATGGATGTGGTGAGGGAGGACATGAAGATAGTTAACATTACAGAGGAGAACACTTAGGACAATGCCATGTCCTGGCATGTTTTAATGCCATGCAACAATTTAATTGCTTTTAAGAGACTAATAAAGTTGTCTTGACTTGACAATGCAAGATAGAGATTAATAATTCACTGTGATTTCCCCTAATTGGGAAAATGAAGAGGAAAAAATATACATGTCTTACTGTCATCAAAGCTTCTGATTGGTTGTTTTTTTGCCAGTCGTTCCTCTCCGGAGCTGAACTGCTTTAAAAGGACTTTGTGCTGAATAATAATAATAATGCAAAGCAGATGGCAGCATAAGTTCGATGATAATAAAGGCTTATGAGAACGTCAACACTGTAAACACCAAACAAACCTTTTTCTGAGAAGTTCGGATATCATCAGGACTGAAAGCAAAAACAGTTTAACCCCAAATGTCCAAAATTTTTCATTCTATAAATTGAAATATTGACGCTACAGATGATACTTACTACTGTCTGATGATCTTTTCAAACTCTGGGAGCAGGTCTTTTAAAGGGATTAAGATCCGGGCATCGTTGGAGACAAACCCATATAGCTCCTGTAGGAAGATATATAGAAATACAGATTTCATCCAAAATATTCAACGGCCTCATCAAGGACCTCATCTCATGTCTCAGCCAGACAGCTGGTTATTAGATTTTCGGTTATCAGATCAGGTGTAATGCAGGGAAAACCACATACTAAACTTACTCTAACTTTTTAAAGTAATAGTAATTAGTAATTAGTAATTTAAATAGTACTTTCACTATTTAAAGTAATTAAAAAAATTATTATTATTATTATTATATTTATTAGGCGGCACGGTGGCTTAGTGGTTATCACAATCTGGGTGAAATTTCCATGTTCTCACCGTGTCAGTGTGGGTTTCCTCTGGGTTCTCTGGTTTCCTCCCACAGTCCAAAAACATGTTTCAAGGTCAATTGAATGCTCTTAATTGCCCCATATAGAGTGTGTTTGTGTGTGTGCCCAGTGATAGATTGGCGCCCTGTCCTGGGTCTATCTGCCCAGCGCCCGAGACGTTCTCCCCTGGATGGGCATGGGGAACCCCACCGCGACCCTAATAGAGGATAAGCGGGAGATAATGAATGAATGAATGAAAAATATTATTATTTAATCCTAACCGTAATCACAACACAACCCTAATACATAACACCCAAAGATGTATTTATTAGCATTAAGTGGACCAGCATGTGGACCCACAAAAATAAGTAGCATGTGATATATATATTACTCCTACACATTCACACACATTTCTGTATTCATACATTGCGGAAACATTTTATAGATGTCTATTAAAATTAACTTAAACAAATGTTACATACGGACGGCATGCTGGCTTAGTGGTTAGCACATCCTCTTCCCAGCACTGGGAATTCAGGTTTAAATCCCAATCTGGGTGGAGTTTCCATGTTCTCCCCGTGTCCATGTGGGTTTCTGCCGGGTTCTCTGGTTTCCTCCCACAGTCCAAAAACAAGGATTAAAAATAAATTGAAAGGTTGTGTTTGTGTTTGTGTGTATTTGTGAGTGAGTGACCAGCGATAGATTGACACCCTGTTCTGGGTGTATCTGCCCAGAGCCCGAAACGTTGTCCCCTGGATGGGCATGGGAAATCCCCCGCCACCCTCGTAGAGGATTAAGCGGAAGATAATGAATGAATTAATTAAATCTTATATACCAATTCTTGGTATAATAGAACATTGTATATCTAGAGCATGGTAGCTCAGTGGTTAGGGTATTGGACTATCAATCTAAAGGTTGTGGGTTCAAACCCCAGGTCCACTGTGGGTCCTTGAGAAAGACATAACCCTTAACCTTAACCCTATTGCTCCAGGGGGCACTGTGGCCAAACCAGTGCTCGCTTTGTAAGTCGCTTAGGATAAAAGCATCTGCTAAAAAAACAAATGGAAATCTAATCCATGTGTGTGTTTGTGTGAGTGTGTGTATTACCTCCAAAAAACTCAGTGAAATGTCCTCCTCCAGTAAATAATGGGCCTGCAGAGTGGCCCAGCGTAATGCCAGACTTGCAACTCGTCTCTTGTTTGCTATAACATAATCCAGACTCTCCTGCTCAGAATGCTGAGATGTTTGAGAGTGATAGGTGCACACAGGTTAAGAAAAATAACGCTGTACGAATGAATAACAATACGCTGTAATTTTTACTAAGAGCAGGTTTTTAAACATTTTAAAGTGACTTAAAGCTAATACAACTATGCAAGACTTTTTATGAGTTAAATAAACTTAAAATTGAAAATAAACGTGTGAAAATAAGAGAACACCTCTACATCACAACTATCAGAACTGACAAAAAACACATTTTGAAACAGTGTGCATTACTACGGAGTCAATTTTACATGTTTAAATGTGGGATTTTAAGACTAAATTCATGTTAAAATGTTTCTAATTCAGGAAAATGGGAGATTTTTAGTGGTTTGAACAGTGAGCGTTTTTAACAGAGGTGAGTCCCTGTTTGCTGAGTCATGTCTTAAATCCAGAACAAGGTTAAAATGGAGTAGGCAAAAGCTGGAAAGCTGCATTTGGAACATTTTAACTAAAGACAGAAAATAAATCGGTATGTGACTTCAAAAACTAATAATTTAGGGGCACTTTAACGTGTGATTTAAAATCAGTCTTTGCGTTTAGCCTCTTTAACGTCCATGGAAGAGGACGTTCTTGAATGTAATACAGCCGTCTGTCACTAGAGGGGAGCATACACTGTTGTCGAGGTTGTACAAGCTTGTTTGTGTGACTGCAAATGTTTAAATGATTTGCACTGAAACTTTATACTATAAATTGATCCTTTAGCTTTTTATCTGCACCCTTTAAAGTGTTTTAAGGCAGAGGTAGATCACAAAAAGTAGTTTTAACATTAACCTGTACTGAAATGTAGGAACCCAAATGGGTAAGAACGAAGAATGTCCACATACTTTTAACCAAACCATATTTGGTTAAAATATATAAACCATATACCATATTTATATACACCCATAAATATGAGTTCTAATAATCTGAACATTTCTTGACACACAGGGTGTATGTTACTGTTACAGTAAAAGTATGTGAGAAACACACACACACACAGACATAAATATATATATATATATATATATATATATATATATATATATATATATATATATATATATATATATATATATATATATAAACACACACACACACACACACACATATATATATATATATATATATATATATATATATATTATATATTATATATATATATATATATATATATATATATATATATATATAAAGCTAACCCCCCCCCCCCCCCCCCCCCCCCCCCCCCCCCCCCCCCCCCCCCCCCCCCCCCCCCCCCCCCCCCCCCCCCCCCCCCCCCCCCCCCCCCCCCCCCCCCCCATTAAATAATTATCCATCTATTATCTTCTGCTTAATCCTATTCTATTCCATCCAGGGGAGGACTTTACGTGCACCAGGCAGATACACCCAGTAGAGGGCACCAATCGCTGGGCACACACTCTCTCACTCACTCAATATAGGGGTAATTTAGAGCAGCCAACGTGTTTTAGAATTCTGGAGGTAAACCAGAGAGCACTGAGGAAACCCACAGGAACACAGAGAGCACAATCTGAATCCCCAGCACTAAGAGACAAATGTGCTAAACACTATGCCACTGTACTGTCCAGTATTCATTCATTCATTATTTTCCACTTAATCTTCTACAAGGGTCACAGGGGTGTTCCCCATGCCCATCCAGGGGAGAACGTTACGGGCGCTGAGCAGATACACCCAGGACAGTGCGCCAATATATCGCTGAGCACACTCACCCACACAAACACAATCTATATGGGGCAATTTAGAGCATGGAATTTACCTTGCATCTATGTTTTTAGACTGTGGAAGGAAATTGGAGAACCTAAAGGAAACCCATGCGGACAAAGGGTGTGCATGGAAACTCCACCTAAATGAGCACTCCACCTAGAGAGCCAAGTGTGCTGACCACTAAGCCACCATGCCGCCCCTCAGCTCAGTATTATTTTATAATAATATATCTTATATAATAATCATTAATCTATAAGAAAATGGCATTTTATTCCAACCGACAAAAATAATGCTAGTCATTAAACACCTTCTACATGTAGCTCAGATCCTGTTTTAGACGGTTCCTTTGTGTTCTGTGGGATCTGTTCACACTTTGTCATTAATAAGGATTTGAGTGATGGGAATAAAACTGGACAGGTTTAGAAGCAGGTGTGAATTCAGTCAAAGGTAATGAAAAGGCCGGAGATACATACAGCCACAAAGCACACTGAGGGACAAGCTTACTCAAGTGACTTACTCTGTTTATGATTTAAAAATGTCACAGATGCTGTTGTAGTCAGAGATAAACACCCCATGCAGACTGCAGAACCGTCAGACTCATTCATTCATTATCTTCCGCTTTATCCTCTATAAGGATCGCAGGGGTGGTTCCCCATGCCCATCCAGGAGAGAATGTCTCGGGCGCTGGGCAGATACACCCAGGACAGGGCGCCAATCTATTGCTGGGCACACACTCACTCCCTCACACACTCTATATGGGGCAATTTGGAGAATTCAATTGACTTGATCCATGTTTTTGAACTGTGTCAGGAAACCAGAGAACCCGGAGGAAACCTATGCAGACACGGGGAGAACATGAAAACTCCATCCAGGTTGGGATTCGAACCTGGAATCCCTAGTGTTGAGAGGAATGTGCTAACCATTAAGCCACCTTGCCACCCCAACCTCCAGACTTATTTTACATATAATAAAACAATAAGGTACGAGAGGGCGTGCATTATTGTAAATAAATCATGGGTAGGAGGTGTTATTAGGCATGACATGTAGCGTAGTACAGTTACAACTCTTTCCCAGGACTTATTCACAATAATACACATCCTGAAGTGTCTTATTGCTTTTATAAAACGGTTAAAAACACACTATAAAAAAAACAAGCTTTGATTCATACATGCGATAATTAAAAGCATTATCGTTAATAAACTGGACATCTAGTCAGAACTCTGTCAAGTAAACGCTGATCGCTGATTGACAGATTTCTGGTTTCTCTAAATTAATAAAATACAAATGCATCTAGTGGCCAAATTACAGATTGCAGTTTATAAAAACCATTGGGAAAATAGATTGTTTAATCATGCATTGATATGAATGTGAAGCGCTCAGAGGTGTGTGTTATTGTCAGTAATGGCATGGCTGGACACACGGCTCAGCCAATCAGATTCAAGGGCTGGAACTAGTTCCATCCATCCATTATCTTCCGCTTTTTCCTCTACTAGGGTCACGGGGGTTCCGTTTGCCCATTCAGAGGAGAACGTTTCAGGTGCTGGGCAGATAATCCCAGGACAGGGTGTTAATCCATCACTGGGCACACACTCACTAACACAAACATACTCTATATGGGGCAATTTGGAGAATTCAATTGACCTTGATCCATGTTTTTGGACTGTGGTAGGAAACCAGAGAACCTCGAGGAAACCCATGTGGACACGGGGAGAAGAAAACGAGAAACCCTAGCGCTGAGAGGTGAACGTGCTAACCACTAAGCCACCGTGCCGCCCTGGAACTAGTTGTTTTATAATGAAGTTTATATTACCGACGGTGCTACATTTTTATATTAAAGAGACCCCGAGGCCGTGGTGTTAAGGCCCAAACCCCCGATGACTCAACCATGGAGTTGTTCATGTAGTTCACTAGTACCACCACCTCCCATTCCTCGTCCCAGTGTCTGATCGTCCATGCCGCCATTGTATTTAAACCCAGTAATTTTGTTCCACTAGCGTTGTTGCGGGCAGTACGGTGGCTTAGTAGTTAGCACGTCCGCAGTTCAGCTCTGGCGATTCAGGTTCGAATCCCAGTCTGGGTGGCGTTTCATTCTGCACCATGAACTTAGTAGAGGATTGTGTATAATAGTGGAAGATAATAAATGCATAGTGTTGTTGCAAAAAGTATACATGCCGCCCTCAGTTGTAAGTGATGTACAGTACGAACAAATAATAACCTGGGTCAGAGAAATGAATATCCAACCGCATCGTCTCAAGCAAGTGTTCTAAAATCTTCTCCGGTGTCCCGGACATGACTGTGTACCTGCAGAACATACAGACACCTGTTTATATCAACGTCTGATAAAGAGATCAGATCAGACAAAGCAATGGATTTTACGGCTCATGAATTCACAGATATATATATTTATATATATATATATATATGTATTTGTACTTGAAGTGTGCGGGGACATTTCCATGGCTGGACTGGCGGAGACTCTTCTGAAGCACCAACACATTCTTATCATGCTCTTTCAGACGCACTGTGTTAGCTTCTACATTCTGCCTCGTTGGAATGATGCACACACATCAACACAGAACATGGATAAACGAGTGACCCATACTTCGTATACAGAACATTGAAGGTGTGCGTTTGTACTCTACCCTTAATATGCGGTTAAAATCTTCCTTGTCCACGCGCAGGAAGTGGCAGTTGTCCTCCCTCAGGACGATTGAGGCGGCACGGGGAGCGTCGTTGACCAGCGCCAGTTTGCCAAAGTCGTCGCCTTCGTGCAGCGTGCACACCACTCCCTACAGAGCACAGAGTCCGGCTCATGGTTCGAACGGCGGGAAGGGTGCGTGAGAGATAGAGTAAAGGTTCACCTTGCCATAAATGACCACGTTCACGGATCCCTTCTGGATGATGTACCAGGATGTGCCTTCTTCTCCCTGATTAAAAACTTGGGAACCATACAGATGAAACAGAACACATTTATACACATTTTTGGCTTGTAATTCATTTTTATAAAAATAAATCATTTTTTATGATTATATAAGGGCAGCACGCTGGATTAGTGGTTAGCATGTTCTCCTCTCAGCGCTAGGGATTCCCGGTTCGAATTCCAATCTAGGTGGAGTTTCCATGTTCTCCCCGTGTCCGCGTGTTCCTCCGGGTTCTCCGGTCTCCTCCAGCAGTCCAAAAACATGGCTCAAGGTCAATTGAATGCTTTAAATTGCCACATATAAAGTGTGTGTGTGAGTGAGTGTGTGCCCAGTGATGGATTGGTGTCCTGTCCTGGGTCTATCTGCTCAGCGTCCGAAATGTTCTCCCCTGGATGGGCATGGGGAACCCCACCACGACCCTAATAGAGGATAAAGCGGGAGATAATGAATGAATGAAAAGCAAGTGTTTGTGCAGGAGATGTGTTCCTCAGCCGTATGGACGGAGTTGGGAAGATCATTCCGCCATTTAGCAGGGGTGAACGCAGTGAAACCGGGTTCTGTTAATGTGTTTCTCATGTAAAAATACGCCTCGTATCTGGTTTTTGTGTCTCTTGAATCTTGTATCACTTACGGACAGTACCAGCTCTGGCATGTGATTCAAAGACAAGCACACTGGCAAGTTCTCGCTTCACCTGCAGAAGGAACATTAATATGTAAGCATGTGCACACACACACACACACACACACATGATAGCCACTAAAAAAGCCAGCAGTGACAGTAAGTAGGAATATCTATCTATCTAATCTCTCTCTCTCTCTGTCTCTCTCTCTCTGTCTCTCTCTCTCTGTCTCTCTCTCTCTCTCTCTCTCTCTCTCTCTCTCTATATATATATATATATATATATATATATATATATTATCCTCTACTAGGGTCGTGGGGTGGGGGTGCCCATTCATGGGAGAACGTTTCGGGCGCTGGGCAGATACACCCAGGACAGGGCACCAATCTATCATTGGGCACACTCACTCACACACACAGACACACTCTATATGGGGCAATTTGGAGAATTCAATTGACCTTGATCCATGTTTTTGGACTGTGGGAGGAAACCGGAGAACCCGGAGGAAACCCACGCGGACACAGGGAGAACATGGAACCTCCACCCGGATCGGGATTGAATTCTCTAAATTGCCCCATATAGAGTGTGTTTGTATGTGTGAGTGTGTGTCCAGTAATAGATTGGCATCCTGTCCTGGGTGTATCTGCCCAGCGCCTGAAACATTCTCCCCTGGATGGGAAGATAATGAATGAATAAGGAATATTGATGCTATTTAGTTTCTAACTGAGTATCTATGCACCAGACACACACATAAATGAAACAGCGGTGGATAGTTTGCTTACTGTAAACAGATCTTACAGTGTTGGTGAGATGGGCGAAGGCTTTGATATGAAACATCTCATCATAAATGATCTCCAGGTCCTCAGGCGTCCGCTGCCCCGGCCTATGAGACAGGACCCAGGAGCGATGGCTTCAGGTCTAATATGTGAGCTACTCCTCAGAATTGTAATTTAGTAACGACACTCACGTTTTTCTGAGAATCATACGCATGTGCGCATCGGTGCCGATGCGAGAGAGGAACAGCAGAATCTCCTGCAGCTCTTCCTCTGCTTCACGTTTCTCATCCTCGCTGGGTAGCACTGCGTCCTCATCTTCGTCGTCAAGGAAACGATAGAACAGGTATTTGTCTTGGAAGTTGAGCTCCTGATCCACTGTGGAAGAAATGGCCCTGGGTTTCATACAATTTACTCCAAACCACACGAAAGACAAGTTCTGCTCCACCCGAAATCTTTCCTCTGGATTTTCTAGTGGCATTTGTGATGACACGGTAATAATGATGGGCATAATGATGATTCTAATCAGGTTTATAGTGTTTTAGTAGGATTAAGGATTGTGGTGTGGTAAAGTAATCGATTTTACCTACTGTATTTACACATAGAGGAATTAGTCCACCACATTTAACCCATCTGTACAGTGAAACACACACATATATACACACTTAGTGAAGGGAGCATACGTGCCCGGAGCAGTGCAGCCTTGGATATGGCACCCGGTGGGCAATTGAGGTTGGGTGCCTTGGCGGGACCAGGAATCGAACCAAGGACGATTCCCACAAGCGTAGAGGATTGTGGTTGTATTAGGGCAGTGTTTCTCAAATAGTGGGCCGCAGTGCGGTGCCTGGGGGGGGGGGGGGGTGCATGACAAGATGCAACAAAAGTCAACCGAAAGTTAAAACGAGAAAATTTGACTAAGTGTATGTAACGCTTGGCTTCACTGTAACTAAGGTGGGAGACGAAGAAAGATCGGCATGTCTTCTGTGTCTTTGAATGTTGGCAGCGGACAGCGTGAAGCCAAATAGATGAAGGAGTCACTTAAAGACATTACACCCCAATCACGCTGATAAGCCGCTTGAGTTTTTTAATCGAAAATGTGACGAGTGTAACCAGCAATCATCCCGCTTCATAAAAGCTGCTCCAGAAAAGCTGTGTGCTGCAAAACGGGCGCGTTGTAGCCATTAGTTCTGATTTCCTCATTTTGATTAAAAACAAAAAAAACCCAGCACAAATTGTTGTATTCATTTTTGTTTTGTAGGTTAAAGTGTTAATATATTGTGCTCCTGAATTAATGTTGCTGATGAATTTGAATTTATTATTATTTATTGATTTTATTTCATTTCATTTTTCAGTATCAAATAAGGATTTCATTCGTTTCTGTTACAAACTAAAAAACAAAGTTAATAAAATGATTCTTTGTTCTAAGTTGATCTATATTTCTTCTTTTTTTCTATTCTTTATTGTTAATAAGGAGACATTGTTATAAAAGAGGTGTACTTATAACAAATTTATAGACAAATCATACTACAGTGGGTGTGTAAAAATACTTTTTCATCCCATTTTGTCATGTGGGGTGAGTGTGTGTGTGTGTGTGTGGGGGGGGGCGCAAAATGTTTTCTTCTTCCTAGAGGAAGCTTAACAGAAAATAATTGAGAATCACTGTATTAGGGGTTCGAGCACGGTGGCTTAGTGGTTAGCACGTTCGCCTCTCAGTGCTAGGGATTACCGGTTCGAGTTTCCATGTTCTCCCCGTGCCTGCGTGGGTTTCCTCCGGGTTCTCCGGTTTCCTCCCACAGTCCAAAAACATGGATCAAGTTAATTGAATTCTCAAAATTGCCCCATAGAGAGTGTGTCTGTGTGAGTGAGTGTGTGCCCAGCGATGGATTGGCGCCCTGTCCTGGGTCTATCTGCCCAGCGCCCGAGATGTTCTCCCCTGGATGGGCATGGGAAACCCCACCGCGACCCTAATAGAAGATAAGCGGGAGATAATAAATAAATGTATTAGGGGTTCGATTCCTGAGTCTACCAAAAACATCGTCAATTTGGGTCCTTAAACAATGCCCTTAACATGCATTGCTCATTGCTCTGAATACTTAAACGAATTAATACTTCCATGTCACTAAGGCATCGGCAAAATAAACTGAACTGATGTCAATTAAATACTTTTCGGATTTTAGTTGGGCTCTATATTGTGTACCATACCCCTATATACCACCCCTATATTGTGTTAAATTACTTTATCCTAAATTCATTCTGCTTGGGAAGTATAAAATTTAGTAGAAAATGTGCAATTTATCCATAAAAAACAATATCCATTCATCCATTATCTTCAGCTTTATCCTCACTCACAAAGACACACTCTATATATGGGGCAATTTGGAGAATTCAGTTGAGTTGACCTTTTGGACTGTGGGAGGAAACCGGAGAACCCGGAGAAAACCCACGTGGACACGGGGAGAACATGGAAACTCCACTCAGATTGGGATACGAAATGGGAATACCTAGTGCTGAGAGGCGAACGTGCAAACCACTAAGCCACTGTGACGCCCCATAGAAAACAAAATTAATTATTTACCACTAATTAGTTAATTAATTCGTAATTTGTTTAATTGATTCATGTGTTAGTGCAAAATTTCAGCTTAATTGGATAACGGGAAGTGGGTGAAATAGCATTTGCAAACTATTTACCAGACACACAGACAAGCTAATAAAGGGGTAGTACTAAGTAGTTATTAATAATAATAAGTAATTCGGTCCTTAAATCTGATTGGCTGAGCCAAATGGCTGAGCCACGGTTTGTCCAGACGTGACATTATGGACAATAATGCACACCTCTGACGGCTTTACATTCGTATCAATGCATTAAATACATCACATTATTTTAAATCATAATACATAGGTTAATATATACAGCGATGAGCACCAAACTTGTTACCGTATCCCGTTACTCAGTGATCAATGTTCACTTTTAAAATCATACTACATCACATCGCAAAAGACCAGTATGTTAAAAATTTTGTTATTAAAAAACTTATTTATGAAACAAACCTTGTTTTTTTTTTATTGTGTGTGTATAGTGTGTTTGTAACCATTTTATAACAGCAATAAGGCACGTTGTGCCTAACAACACCTGTTTCCCGTGATTTATTTCCAATAATGCACAACCCCTCGTACCTTATTGCTTTTGTATACATCAGGTTTTGCAGTCTCACCGTGGTTTAGAACACCCTCCTCCAGCAGGACTTGCCACATCCCAACCGCGTGGGCACGACTGTGGACGCAGGAACTTTGTTGCAGCTGCCAGTCCACCAGCTCAGTGCCAACGCAGCACTGTCTGTGAACACACATCCATCAAGTGAATACCAAATCAGAACCATAAGGGTCTTTACCAAAAATATTATAACAGAATACCAGAAATATTATTACAACCTAATTTCTGTCATTGCCGGTTTTCCCTGTTAATCAGCTGTTGTTTCCACGTTAGCCCTTACTACTCTCAAGGGGAATCGTTAGACCTGGGATTTAGCCCAGGGGGTTTTGTCAGTAGCCCCGGATCAAATGAGAGCAGCTTTCTAGTTAGCCTCTTCTCAAGGAGCTGGACCAAATGATGGAGTCAGCGTCAGCTGTTTGTGCTTTTAAGCTCTGTGTGTGTGTGTGTGTGTGTGTGTGTGTGTTAGGGAGACATATTTTTTTCGCCAGTATCGGGAGTAAAGTTACCGTTGAGAATCACTGTATTAGGGGTTCGAGCACGGTGGCTTAGTGGTTAGCACGTTCGCCTCTCAGTGCTAGGGATTACCGGTTCGAGTTTCCATGTTCTCCCCGTGTCTGCGTGGGTTTCCTCCGGGTTCTCCGGTTTCCTCCCATAGTCCAAAAACATGGATCAAGTCAATTGAATTCTCCAAATTGCCCCATATAGAGTGTGTCTGTGTGAGTGAGTGTGTGCCCAGCGATGGATTGGCGCCCTGTCCTGGGTATATCTGCCCAACGCCCAAAACGTTCTCCCCTGGATGGGCATGGGAAACCCCACCGCGACCCTAATAGAGGATAAAGCGGAAGATAATGAATGAATGAATGAATGAATGAATAACTAATAAATGATCAAACAAAAATGAATGTAACAACAGTTTGAAAAATGGATAAATACCCTAATGAAAGGGCAATTTTTAAAGAGGACAGAGGGGGGAATAAGGGATCTGGGCTAAAGCCCCTGATGTTTCTAAACCTTAAAAACACCCCCGCTACTCTTACCCACTTCAGAGACCAGCCAATGACATGAGCCCTGTTCGGACCAGGGTGTTTGGATCACCAGCACCGTACATCACATTCAGATCATAGAAATTCAACGTTTTCTGCTTGTCGCCTTCATGAAATACCAGTGGAGAGTTATCATTCCAATAGCTTTGCAGTTATCACATGACTGGTTGGAACTCTTTAACGTACCTGTATGTCTTCAGGTGATACTTCCTGTCTCTGATCATGTGAGGAGCCTGCGCCAGAATGGAATTCCGTAAAACCTTTCCCGCTCTCAAAATCTTTTCCGATGGCACCTGAGAAAAACGTTCAGGAGAAAGAGTGTCAGCATAGAGAGAAGTGCTGTAATTAACTTGCTATCCATCATTCTTCAAATATCTTTTGAAAGTTTGGGGATGACATTCCTAATCTATTCCAAAAACCATAAGTACTAACATAGCGATTCCTGCATTTGCGTCAATAGCAGACCTTTGCTTTGGCTTTCTGCAAACTTTGTGATCATTTACTTAGAGGAACATTTAGATGAAGCACATAAACCATATGTTTCAGCTGTAATGCTCAGCAGTATGATAACTAACCAGAGAAACAAAAACAGAATTGAAATAAAAACTGGGGTGGCTTAGTGGTTAGCACGTTCGTCTCTCGGCACTAGGGATTCCCGGTTCGAATCTCCATCTGAGTGGAGTTTCCATGTTCTCCCCGTGTCTGCGTGGGTTTCCTCCGGGTTCTCCGGTTTCCTCCCACAGTCCAAAAACATGGATCAAGTCAATTGAATTCTCTAAATTACCCCATATAGATTGTGTCTGTGTGAGTGAGTGTGTGCCCAGCGATGGATTGGCGCCCTGTCCTGGGTCTCTCTGCCCAGCGCCCGAGACGTTCTCCAATGGGGAACCCCACCGCGACCCTAATAGAGGATAAAGCGGGAGATAATGAATGGATGAATGAATGAATGAAATACAAACTGGAGCAACATTGAAAAGTGAAATTAACAAAAAAAAAAAACATTCAAATACCTTTTTTTTGGATAACAAGCTCAGATGATCATTGGTAAGCGTGTCCTTATCTGGCAACCCTGTAATCACAAAACAGATTATAAGAGAACTTTGTAAGAATTCACACATATTTGTCTAATTTTCATTCATTTATTCATTCATTCATTATCTTTTACTTAATCCTGTACTAGGGTCATGGGGGAGGGGGGGTTCATGGGAGAACTTTCAAGGTGCTGGACAGATACACCCAGGACAGGGCACCTATCTATCGCTGGGCACACACTCACTCACACAGACACTAACTCAAACACACACTACATGGGGCAATTTAGAGCATTCAATTTATCTTAAATCCATGTTTTTGGATTGTGGGATTGTGGGATTAAAGTAAACTGAATGTCCCAAATTGCCCATATAGAGTGTGTCTGTATGTGTGTGCCAAGTGAAAGATGTCCTGGGTGTATTTGCCCAGCGCCCGTAATGTTCTCCTCCAGATGGGCATGGGAACCCCACTCTGCGACCCTAGTAGAGGATTAAGCAATGGTTATTTTGCCTACAGTGCTACACACAGAGGAACTTGCCCTCCACATTTAATCCATCCATGCAGTGAAACACACACGAATACACACACTGAGTGAGGTGAGCACACGTGCCCAGAGCGGTGGGCAGCCATGTATACGGCGCCTGGGGAGCAATTGGGGTTAGGTGGCTTGCCCAAGGGCTCTTTAGCCATAGTATTTATTTGTTGGGACCAGGAATCGAATTGGGGCAAACAACTGGGGCAAGCCTTTGACTGCCCCAGTCAATGAAACCTTTGCTTCACCCCAATTTAAACCCCATGTGTATTTTTGAAGATGTATTGCTGTAAAGAGAGATACTCACTATCATTGCTCAGTCCACCATCCATCGCGCCATAAGGAGGTGCGAGTAGTCCAGCCATGCACTGCCTGTATTTCTGCAACCCATATAACCACAGTTATAACCGGCAGCATTAAAAACTCAGTATACAGATAATCTCATGTGGACACTGGATAACAGTGATAACATTATTGTAACATTATTGTAACATTATGCACTCAGACACACACACGCACACACACACAAACACACACACGCACCTCCCACAGTGTCTTAAACTCCCTCTGCTCAATGCGCAAAAGTTCACTGTTTTCTCGGCTGACTATAGTGGCATGACGTGGTGTGTTATCCAATATCGACTCTCCAAATGCTGTACCGATTCCCAAAGTACAGATTGTCACAGCATCCTAGACAAAGAGAAAGGTCATGTCAATTAAGCACCAAATAAGGTAAGGGTAAGGGTAACGTAAGGGTAAGGGTAAGGGTAGGGTAAGGTAGAGTAGAGTAAGGTAAGATAAGGGTGAGGTATGGTAAGGGTAAGGGTAGGGTAGGGTAGCGTAGGGTAAGGTAAGGTAAGGTAGAGTAGGGTAAGGTAAGGTAAGGTATGGTAAGTTAAGTTAAGGTATGGTAAGTTAAGGTAAGGTAAGGTAAGGTAAGTGTAGGATACATTTTTATTATCCCACAAGTCAAAGATATATAACACTCCTTATAGTGATGAGTATGAGAATTGTTGACGTTCAGTTGTGATGTTTGTGTTGTACTGGGTTCTTTACCTGATGGTTAGCAGTCTCAGAGACTTTAACATCTAGTGAACCTGACAGAACCGCATACCAGCTCGTCCCGATGTCACCCTGACGATACACTGCACAAAAGACACGAGGTAACCAGTCCCGTATTTACGTTATCAAGTATTTGACAAAATTCCTGTTCCTGCGGTGGGGTTCCCATGCCCATCCAGAGCAGAAGGTTTAGGGCGCTCGGCAGATATACCCAGGACAGGACACCAATCTATCATTAGGCACACACTCACTCACACACATATACTATATAGGGCAATTTAGAGCATTTCATTTACCTTAAAACCATGTTTACTTGATTACAGAAGACATGGGGAGAATGTGAAAACTCCACCCAGATTGGGATTTGAACCTGGATCCCCAGGGCTGAGAGGAGAACGTGCTAACCACTAAACCACCATGCTGCCACACTTAACGAGTATTAATTAAACAGTAAATTAGTCTACTAGTTTTTAGGCGGGTGGCACGGTGGGGTAGTGATTAACATGTTCTCCTTTCAGCGCTGAGAATCCCGGTTTGGGTCTGGGTGGAGTTTCCATGTTCTCTCTGTGACCCCGTGGGTTTTCTTCGGGTTCTCCGGTTTCCTCCCACAGTCCAAAGATGGATTCAAGGTAAATTGGCTAGTCTTAATTGCCCAATATAGTCTGTGTGTCTGTGTGAGTGAGGGTGTTCCCAGTAAAGCCGGGCACCCTGTCCTGGGTGTATCTGCCCAGCAACCAAAACGTTCTCCCCTGGATGGACATGGGGAATGTACGATTAAATTGAGATGAGATGAGAGTAGTTGTAGATGGGAGGCTGACTGCGTGATTGTGTTGGTTGTAGACTGTAGACACTGCACACTTACAGGTGATTCCTTTCTCCAGATATTCATAAAAGCCACACATGCAGATCTGCTGCAGGAGACTGGGATGGAACTTCTCAAAGGCTTTCACTCCCCTCAGTCGAGCCAGAATGATATCTACATCCTCCCCAGAGCGCTCCGCCGGCCTGCACACACCCACACACACACACACACATGCAAGCAAACACACACACACATGCAAGCAAACACATGCACACACACCCACAAACGCACATACACACACACACATGCACACCCACACACAGACACACACATTTGCACAGACACACACAGACACAGGTACGCACAGATACACACACACACACATATGCACGCAACCACATACACATGCACACACACACACACATGTACACACACATACACATGCAAGCAAACACACCAACACACACACATTTGCACAGACACACACACACACACACACAGACACACGTACGCACAGATACACACACACACACATATGCACGCAACCACATACACATGCACACACACACACACACACACACACACACACACACACACACACACACACAAACACACACACACACACACACACACACACACACACACACACACACACACACACACACACACACACACACATACGCACAGATACACACACACACATAAGCACGCAAACACATACACATGCACACACACACAAACACACACACAAACACACACACATAAACTGTAAAACCAAAATAAACTGTCAATTTGTCATTATGGAAGAACTTTTGGGTGTCACGGTGGCTTAGTGGTTAGCACGTTCTCCTCTCAGAGCTTAAGATCCAGGTTTGAATCCCGATCTGGGTATAGATGTCATGTTCTCCCCATGTCTGTGTGGGTTTATTCAGAATATAAAACCCTAAACCACTCACAAGATCTTCTCAGAAGCAGCTAAAGCTTTCATCCTTTTACTTAAATATTTATTCTTATAATAATGATAAAGGTCTGATGCTCTTTAAGGAAAAACTCAGAAGCTGTTTCTAAAACAGAGCCCTTTCTGAAATCTCCTGGACAGAGATGTGCAGAATTATTGCTGGGTCAGTGGTAGATGTTTTATCTTCCAGTGGTTTGATTCTGTCCTCTTCACTTTCATCAGATCTTTGCTGCAACTGGATCACACAGGACAGTCATGTGCAGAGGTTCACTCTGAAACTAAGCTTAAGGGCAGGAAGGACAACGTCCAGTGTGGCGTTCAAATTGCCCCATATACTGTAGTGTGAGTGTGTCTGATTGGCGCCCTGTCCTGGGAGTAGTTTAAGGCAATTAAAGGCACTCGAAGTTAGTAGTGTGATCCAGGAAAGACAAGGTTCAGTGTTCAGTGCTCAGTGGTTCAGGTGTTGGGCGGGTGTATCAATCTGAAGGTTAAGGGTTCAAATCCCATGTCCACTGAAGTTACTAATGTGATTAACCCTGTGCTCAACTTGTAAGTCGATTTGGATAAAAGCATCTGCTAAATGACCAAATGGAAATGTAATGAAAATGTATATGTGGGGTTCCTTTGGGAACTTTGGTTTCCTCCCACAAAAAAGGAGATAAACGGAGTTTATAGGGCATGTGGATCCAAACACATGCACCACCTCAATCTCACTCATTCCTTCTTGCACTGCAACCGTAAACAGGGCTGTAATTCCTTAAGTAATTCATTATTTTCCGCTTACTCCTTTAATAGGGTACTAGCAGGGGGTTCCCCCAGTTTTACCCCTGTTGGGCAGATGCACACAGAACAGGGGCCAATCTATTACTGGGACCAATATACGAGGCAATTTAGAGCATTTAATTTGTCCTGAATCCTTGATTTTGGACTGTGGGAGGAAACCGGAGAACCCGGAGAACACCCACATGGACACGGGGAGAACATGGAAACTCCACCCTGATTGGGATTCGAACCTGGATTCTCCAGCAGTGGAGGGTAAAGTGCTAAGCACTTAGCTACTGTGCTGTACTGTCCAGGGTTGTAATTAAATCATTAATTAATTATCTTCCACTTAATCCACTACTTGGGTCGCGGGGGAAGGGTAGGGGGCAGATACACCCAGGACAGGACACCAATCTATCGCTGGGCACACACCCACACACACAAAGACATGGGGCAATTCAGAGCATTTAATTTCCCTGAATCCTTGTTTTTGGACTAAGGAGAACCAGGTAGAAACCCATGGGGACACGGGGAACCTCCAGGGGAATCTGGATTCGAACATGGAATTTCCAGCAACGGAGGGTGACATGTTCATTCATTCATTCATTATCTCCCGCTTATCCTCTATTAGGGTCGCGGTGGGGTTCCCCATGCCCATCCAGGGGAGAACGTCTCGGGCGCTGGGCAGATAGACCCAGGACAGGGCGCCAATCCATCGCTGGGCACACACTCACTCACACAGACACACTCTAAACGGGGCAATTTGGAGAATTCAATTAACTTGATCCATGATTTTGGACTGTGGGAGGAAACCGGAGAACCCGGAGCATGGAACATGGAAACTCCACCCAGATGGGGATTCGAACCGGGAATCCCTAGCACTGAGAGGCGAACGTGCTAACCACTAAGCCACCGTGCCGCCGGGTGACATTTTAACCACTTAAAAAAGATTAAATTATTAATTATCTTCTGCTTAATTCTCTACTAGGGTCATGGGGGGAAGGGGGAGCTGGGCAGATACAACCAGAACAGGGTGCCAATCTGTCACTGGGCACACACTCACACACACAAACACACACTATATGGGGCAATTTAGAGCAGCGTATTTACTGTGGGAGGAAACTAAAGAATCCAAAGGACACCAATACACGGATGCATGAAGATTCCATCCAGAACGTGAATCGAACCTGGATCCCCAGTGCTGAGAGCCAGACGTGCTAACCACCACGCCACTGTGTCCAACGGTTATAATTGTCTCACAAAATAAGAATCAATGCATAAATAAGGGAATGCTGCAGGAAGTAGTTCACATGATGGAAATTACCTACAGTCTGGTGCAGTGGTGGCACTGTGGCTTAGTGGTGAGCATGTTCTTCTCTCAGCACTAAGGATTCCCGGTTCGAATGCCAATCTGAGTGGACTTTCCATGTTCTCCCCGTGTCCACGTGGGTTTCCTCCGGGTTCTCCGGTTTCCTCCCACAATCCAAAAACATGGATCAAGGTCAACTGAATTCTCCAAATTGCCCCATATAGAGTGTGTTTGTGTGAGTGAGTGTGCACTGTCCTGGTTATATCTGCCCCACCCCTACACAAACCTAGTAGAGGATTAAGAGGAAGATAATTAATTAATTATCTAATTACAACCTTGGGCAGCACGGTGGCTATGTGGTTAGCACGTCACCCTTTACTGCTGGAGATTCCAGGTTCGAATCCCAATCAGGGTGGAGTTTCCATGTTCTCCCCGTGTCCAAGTGGGTTTCCTCTGGGTTCTCCGGTTTCCTCCCATAGTCCAAAAACATGGATCATGGTCAATTGAATTCTCCAAATTGCCCCAATACAGAGTGTGTTTATGTGAGTCAGTGTGAGTGCGCGTGTCCAGTGATAGATTAGCCCCCCCCCCCCAAACCTAGTAGAGGATTAAAAGGAAGATAATTAATAAATGATCCAAGATCTAATTAAAACCTTGGGTAGCATGGTTTCTATGTGGTTAGCACGTCACCCTTCACTGCTGGAGATTCCCAATTAGGAGAATCCTAATCAGGGTGCAGTTTCCATGTTCTCCCCGTGTCCAAGTGGGTGTTCTCTGGTTTTCTCCCACAGTCCAAAAACATGGATCAAGGTCAATTGAATGCTCCAAATTGCCCCATGCAGAGTGTGTTTGTGTGAGTCAGTGTGAGTGAGTGTGTGTTCAGTGTATCTGCACAGCACCCATAACGTTCTCTCCTGGATGGGCATAGGGGACCCCCCCCCCCCGCGACCCTAGTATAGGATAAAGTGGAATATAATGAATGAATGAATGAATGAATGAATGGTGCAGTGTAGAATGACATGGTGTACAGTATCCACTGAGCTACAGATTCAGCCTCAACGAGGGTCTGGAACCTCAAAGCCAAAGTGGTGCTGGTGCACAAACGAGGCTCTGATTCGTTTCTAACTGATGCCGTGGGGCGTTTATTGTATCAACATCTGCCGACAGGCGTTAGTAGCACGTAAGGTGATCTCCCTCGCCACCTCATCGCCATGGTAACATTCAGGGATGGGGCTTGACGGGAAGATGGTGTGGAGTGATGAAGGTGGAGTGGAAAGTGAAGCCCGATGGTGCTCGGTGGCCATTAACGGCCCCAGAGGGGCAGAGTGCGCACAATCAGTTAAAAGGCGCGCGTCTCCGGCTGCCCTCACGCACACGCACACACGCCCTGACGCGCGCTCGCACCGGATAACTACCCCATCCCCTCCTTCCCGGTGGCGGCTCGAGTCAGCCGTGGCGTCGTGCATAGTTTGAGCTTGCGTGGATTAAAGGCCATCCTGCGTGGGCGCGCGGACAGACGCAGCATCCCGCGCTGATGGCGCCGCGGCTTCACCTTGCCGCATCCAGCCCCGCAGCCGGGGTTATCTGGGAGGGATGGCGGGCGGTTTCGCTCACCTCTTATCGAGACAGACGATCCATTCTGAGGAGCTGACCGGCTGCGCGGAGATGTACACCGCTACCATTTCGGCTGGACTGATGCGCGACGCGTTGAGCCGCCAAGATACATCAGCTCGCTTCTTTTAGTCTGCAACTGCCTCTAAAGCCCCCACCCTCCTACTCCCACCCCACCACTGGCGTCAGACTTCCGCGTCCTTACACTCACCACTCACAAAGAAAAACAAAAGTGCTGTGTTGGGACTGGATTGCTTTAATCTCTAATATCACCTTTAATCCTTCATCCTAATATAACCCCAGAATCCCAAATAATAATCCCAAATAATCCCATAATTGTGTCCAGGGGTGTTTTTAGGGTTTAGAAACATCAGGGGCTTTAGCCCAGATCTCTAATTCCCCTCTGTCCTCTTTAAAAATTGCCCTTACATGAGGGTATTTATCAATTTTTCAAACTGTTGCTACATTCATTTTGTTTGATCATTTATTAGTTATATTGAATCAAATTAAATAACATATGAAATGTGTCTGTTAGCAGTGGAGAGCACATTCAGATCTAATAAATGATGCTTTTGGCTGAAAAAATTTGAATAAATGAACCTGAGCTTCGGCAGAAAAGCATGAATCCGTTTTACGAGTCGCAGATGAGACAGGTTTTGCTTTGAAATACCGTAACTTTGCGACCGTTTGCGCCTTCAGAAAGATTCCGACGGTTTATGAAAGCTGAGAAGCTGCTCTTTACAGCCAACATACAGTTATTACGGTAACTTTACTCCTGGTACTGGCGAAAAAAATCTGTCTCCCTCACACACACACACACACACACACACACACACACACACACACACACACACACACACACACACACACACACACAGCTTAGAAGCACAAACAGCTGACGGTGACTCCATCGTTCGGTCCCGCTGCTGGAGGAGAGGCTGCAGAGAAAGCTGCTCTCATTTGATCCGGGGCTACTGACAAAACACCCGGGGCTATAACCCCAAGGTCCAACGACGCTCCTGCTCTGCGGCCTCTCCTCCAGCAGCGGGATCGAACGATGGAGTCACCGTCAGCTGTGCTTCTTAGCTCTGTGTGTGTGTGTTCGTGTGAGACAGACATATTTTTCTGTCCAGTATCGAGAGTAAAGTTACCGTAATAACTGTATGTTGGCTGTAAAGAGCCGCATACTTTCTCGCATACTTTCGCAACGTTACGGTATTTAAAGCAAAACCTTGTTAAAACTGTCTCATCTGCGACTCGTAAAACGGATTCATGCTTTTCTTCCGAAGCTCAGGTTCATTTATTTAAAAGTTTTCAGCCAAAAGTATCATTTATTAGAACTGAATGTGCTCTCCACTGCTAACAGACATATTTAATGTTATTTAATTTGATCCAATATAACTAATAAATGATCAAATAAAATAAATGTAACAACAGTTTGAAAAATGGATAAATACCCTCATGTAAGGGCAATTTTTAAAGAGGACAGAGGGAGGAATAAGGGATCTGGGCTAAAGCCCCTGACGTTTCTAAACCCATTTAACGTTTAGAATCCCACCAACGTTCTAAAGTTCCACACTAAGAACGTTGCTATGGCAGCCAGAGCACTCTCTGCGACGTCACAGTTCCACAACGCTATAAGAACGCGCAAACAACAAAACTCTAACTTGATTGTTGTTCATCGACCCGTGAAGATGGAAACGGATAACCTTCTCCTGATGCTTTTGTTTTGTATGGTCTGCACATTTATGTACAGGAAGGTCAGTCAATATGATGTTACTATGACATAATAATACTAGTTAAGTACAGTCGATGGTTCTGCTTGGACTGTGGTATTTCAATTCGATAGGCATTACTGTATAATTCTGAAACAACTCAGTGATTGTTTATGTACCAGGTCTTATAAATATAACATAATATTAACATGAGTAATGAGTTAAAATTAGTGGTGGGCCGTGTATTTCACTCTTTATGGCTATAAAAACTATATATATAAGATATACATTTTTTTAAAATAAAAAATTATTTCTTGCATCGCAGATAGATAGCTGGTATAGCCACCACACAATAACCTCAGAAAACTGCAAAATTATTTCCAACCATTCATCCATTATCTTCCGCTTTATCCTATATTAGGGGGGGAGAACGTTTCCGGGACTGGGCAGATACACCCAGGACAGGGCACCAATCTATGGCTGGGCACACACTCACTCACACAAACACACTCTATATGGGGCAATGGGACTGTGGGAGGAAACCGGAGAAGCTGGAGGAAACCCACGCAGACACGGGAAGAACATGGAAACTCCACCCAGATGGGGATTCGAACCTGGAATCCCTAGTGCTGAGAGGAGAACATACTAACCACTAAGCCATTGTGCTGCCTGTAATATTAATTAGAAAATAAAATCCCACGTTTCCCACAACAAGTTCTATTTTATATTTCCTTCGAAGCTGATGCTGAACGTCAAGTCATTTCTGGCATAAGTTTTATCCATCCATTCATCCATTGTCTTCCGCTTCATTCTATATTAGTGTCGCGGGGGGTTTCCCATGCCCATCCAGGGGAGAATGTTTCGGGTGCTGGGCAGGGTACACCCAGGACAGGACACCAATCTATCGCTGGGCACACACTCACACAGACATGCACACATACACACTCTTGGGGCAATTTGGAGAACTCAATTGACTTGATCCATGTTTTTGGACTGTGGGAGGAAACCGTAGAACCCGGAGGAAACCCACATGAACACGGGGAGAACATGGAAACTCCACCCAGATAGGGACTCGAACCGGGAATCCTTAGCACTGAGAAGCAAACGTGCCGCCCGGCATAAGTTTTAGTTTGCTGAAAATGTCCGCTGTCAGAAGTAAACTCTCTGACTATCCAATCAGAGAGCATGAATACGCTGACCTAACCTACACCTAATAGAGGGCCATGGTGTCGCCAGCTCAAAATCTGATTGGTTAAAGCAACAGTTTGAATGAAATTATTAAATGCCTCCCGGCTTCAGAAGGATCATTGAAATCCCAGGCAGATTATTTAACCCTGGCAACAAATTGACTGAAATGTAATTGGTGTCCGCAGACCGCAGAACATAAGCAGAAAATAGTTCCTTAGGACATAATGATTGGTTGAGAAAATATATTTCAGCAAGCAGCGCAACCAGTGAGCTCTGTGAAAGAAAACAGAGATCATTTGGATTCATTTAATAAGTGTTCATTATAATAATATAATTAACAAATCTGTGTTTCGAATATTAATAGGTCAGCAGAGAAGGCCTTGAATGTAGGACTTGAGTGAATGCCCTGACGGCCCCCCACTGGTTAAAATAAAGACTTTTGAGTAAAAGTGTGACACGGTTTATTCTCATTTTTCTGTATGATGCAGGAAGTCCTAAGTGAAGAACTAAAGAAAATACACAAGGAACTTGAGGGGGCTTTCAAAAAAATATATGCCGAATTCCAAGCCCTTCCTCTGGTAAGAAATAAAAAATCCACCACAAACATTCGGTCCACACCGCGTGGTCCCATGAATCACACGATCAGAGCCTTGATGGGATGTTCAGTTACAGATTTAAGTCACACTGTCATTGTTCATTCAGAATAAAAAAATAATTATAACTGTGTAAAAGAGTTAGTGATGGGGGGGGGGGGGACACTGGACTTATTCACATCTCTCTGTATGATGCTGATAACAGAATGCCTGATAAAGGAGAACCAGGTAATGAAGAAGTCGCTAAAGCAATTAGAGACAGACATTAGAGACCTCACTAAGGTAAAAAAAAAAAAAAGCAGTAAATAACATGAGGAGTAATGACATGTTTGTAAACTGCAGGAGGAGCAGGGATATCATCAGAGGATATCAGAGGAGGATTTAGAGCAGCAGTCGCTAAATGTAAGTAAAACAGTCAGAGAGAAATCATTTAAGAACATTAATGTGGCACGGTGGCTTAGTGGTTAGCACATTCGCCTCTCAGCGCTAGGGATTCCCGGTTTGAATCCCCATCTGGGTGGAGTTTCCATGTTTTCCCCGTGTCTGCGTGGGTTTCCTCCGGGTTCTCCGGTTTCCTCCCACAGTCCAAAAACATGGATCAAGTCAATTGAATTCTCCAAATTGCCCCATATAGAGTGTGTCTGTGTGAGTGAGTGTGTGCCCAGCGATGGATTGGCGCCCTGTCCTGGGTGTATCTGCCCAGCGCCCGAGACATTCTCCCCTGGATGGGCATGGGGAACCCCACCGCGACCCTAATAGAGGATAAAGCGGAAGATAATGAATGAATGAATGAACATTAATGCATAAACTTGTGTATAATAAATATATATATATATATATATATATATATATATATATATATATATATATGTATATATATAATACTGTTTGTCTGTCTATTGTAACATGTGCACACTTATGATGGCAGTGGAACCAGCAGACCGGCCGAGAGCAGCACACACACATACACATACACACACACATACACACAGCACAAGGATGAAGAAAGACGAGGAAAGCAAGATCAGCAGTTAATCTATAACATTATCTGCAATAATATATGACACTTGTCAAAATTGAAAGTTAAACTGAAGGTCTATAAGCAGATATTACAAAATGAAGTCGTTTTCAAATTTTGTTTTACCTTGTTTTGTTTTACCTTGTTTTACTTTGTTGCTCTTTTGTTCTAAGAGACAAGGGCAAAACTCAGTTTCTCAGAGTCCCATTTGTCATTTAGATACATTTATAATCACACACTTTGTGTCTGTAATTGGAACGTTCCCTTCTCTATGCTTCCCTATCTAAGTCCTAAGGGACCACCTGCTTTTACTTTGTTTCTCTTGCTTGTTCGTACATATTGTATTGACCAAACTGTGGGATTTTTATTTTATCATTAGATTAGACACAGCAGCCATATAATGTAAGTAAAACAGTCAGAGAGAAATAATTAAAGAACATTAATGCACAAACTTCTACTCTGCTTGTCTGTCTATTATAACATGCACCCGTATGATGGCAGTGGAACCAGCAGCCCGGCCAAGAGCAGCACACACACACACACACACTCACACATACTCACACATACTCACACACACTCACACACACTCACACACACACACACACACACACAC
>JAFMOD010000625.1:658369-687289 GCA_019802435.1 Corydoras maculifer
GCGCCAATCCATCGCTGGGCACACACTCACTCACACAGACACACTCTAAACAGGGCAATTTTGAGAACTCAATTAACTTGATCCATGTTTTTGGACTGTGGGAGGAAACCGGAGAACCCGGAGGAAACCCACGCAGACACGGGGAGAACATGGAAACTCCACCCAGATAGGGATTCGAACCGGGAATCCCTAGCGCTGAGAGGCGAACGTGCTAACCACTGAGCCACCGTGCCGCCTGTTACATAATATACTGTACATATATATATATATAACGCCCTCTTGTACCTTATTGTCTTATTATAGTTTTGTTTACAGACAGACTGCAGTTAAAGCAGGTGAGTTAAAGAGATAAAGGGTTTGTACTTTTGCCCTCTCTGCATTCTTCAGATTCATCGTTCCAATATGAATATATTCTAAGTATGCAAAAGTAGAACCTGTTTTTGGTACCGTGATGCACGTCACAACACCAGGCCTTTGCCTGCCAACTAACAAAAGAACTAGAACCTGTTTTGAATCTGTTTTTAGTCCTGTGACGCAGAGAGAGTTCTTAATTTGCTTTTTTTTTTACCCACACAGTACCATCGGACACGCCTCATGAAGACGCAGAATGGGGGATGGGAGGAAACCCTGTCTGGTTACATATAACAAACTACATGCATTTAATTCCAGCTTGGTGTAACAGGTTTCGTGATGTGAGTGTCTGTGGGTGGAGGTGAAAGGGGATGCGGAGGAGAAACGAACCTCGGGTGGGCCATGGAAGGAGTAGGAGTAAAGAATGGGCTGGATCATGATGAGCGACTGCGTGAGGTCCTGGCGGACAAAATGGTGTCGGTAGTAGGAGGATTCGTCGGGACTGTTGTTGAAAACTTGCAGGAAAGGAGAGCGTCGCAAATGGAACATGAACTGAAAGAAAAATCATTTTAATTCTGTTAAAGCGTTTGACTGAAGAATATCCACGAAGCACCAAGATGCAAGTGACATCATCAGATAATAACATATCATAACATCTGATTCAGATTTAGGCAGCAAGAGGGTCCTAATTTTAGTGATATGACTTTATATTCATTCATTCATTATCTCCCGCTTATCCTCTATTAGGGTCGCGGTGGGGTTCCCCATGTCCATCCAGGGGAGAACGTCTCGGGCGCTGGGCAGATAAACCCAGGACAGGGCGCCAATCCATCGCTGGGAACACACTCACTCACACAAACACACTGTATATGGGGCAATTTGGAGAATTCAATTGACTTGATCCATGTTTTTGGACTTTGTGAGGAAACCGGAGAACCTGGAGAAAACCCACGCGGACACGGGGAGAACATGGAAACTCCACCCAGATGGGGATTCGAACCGGGAATTCCTAGCGCTGAGAGGAGAACATGCTAACCACTAAGCCACCAGCACGCTGATTACTGATCCCAAGTACTATTAAGCACATAAGGCACATGACCTCAACTGCTCCCCGGTCGTCGTGTACAAGGCTGCACACGATGTGCTCACTCCACCTAGTGTGTGTATGTTTGTGTGTCACTGTACGGATGGGTTAAAGGTGGAGGACTAATTCCTCAGTGTAAGAGCAGCAGGCTAACCAGGTCCTGTTATCATATTTCATGCTCAAGTTTTATAGACCCTAAACTAGAACCTGTAACGTGCAGGATTTAGATGAAACCATGATGGTGCTCCATGATAGTACGGACTCACCTGAGGGTAGAGTGAAAGCGACTCCGAAAGCCGGAAGGAATTGGGTTCATCTTTGTTGAACTGTCCGAACTTCTGACACTAAAACCGAAAGCAGAATGTGACGTCAGTCAGATTGATGGAGGAACCAACTCCGAGCACGAAAGCAGCGTCGGGACTCACCAAACGGATGAGCTGTCTGTCGAGCCAGCGCAGAACATCAGGGCCTTCCTCCGACTCGGCTCTGATGACACCCAACCTGGCCATGAGCACAGCGGCGGCCTCCTGGTCGAAAGACGACTCGATGTGTTGGATCTGACTCTGCGCGTCGGCCCAGCTGTCGGACACAAACGGAGGACAAACCTTTTGCTAACATGTTTATAATGAACCCGTTCCGTCTGATCTTCCTGAACTGACAGAGTGTCGATGCACTGCGAGGCTGGACGCCGAATCATTTGACGCTTGATGTAAGAATTCAAGGAGACTTTATAGTCGCCTACGTAACATGTGGTACATAAAATGTAAACGAGATTCCATTTTACAGACCCAGTTTATTTTTTTTAATATTGAAATTTAAATATTTCAATATTATAAGAAGGGCGGCACGGTGGCTTAGTGGTTAGCATGTTCTCCTCTCAGCGCTAGGGAAATTCCGGTTCGAATCCCAATCTGGGTGGAGTTTCCATGTTCTCCCCATGTCAGCCTGGGTTTCCTCCGGGTTCTCTGGTTTTCTCCCACAGTCCAAAAACGTGGATCAAGGTCAACTGAATTCTCCAAATTGCCCCATATAGAGTGTGTTTGTGTGAGTGAGTGTGTGCCCAGCAATAGATTGGTGCCCTGTCGCCCTGTCCTGGGTGAATCTGCCCAGTGCTTGGAATGCCCCCCCCCCCCCCCCCCAGCCATTAAGTGGTTTACTTTTAATTTCACAATTTAAATGTAAATGTAAAATCCATCCATTATCTTCCACTTTATCCTCTATTAGTGTCGGGGGGGGGGGGGGGGTTCCCCATGCCCATCCAGGGGAGAACGTTTCGGGCGCTGGGCAGATACACCCAGGACAGGGCGCCAATCTATCTCTGGGAACACACTCACTCACATAGACAAACACACTCTACTGTATATGGGGCAATTTTGGAGAATTCAATTGACCTTGATCCATGCTTTTGGACTTCCTGTTCGGATCCTGCCATTGTGACATAGGCGTGGACGAACAGACGGAGGCAGAACCGAGGGCGATAAACAGTAATTGGTTGTGGTTCCGCCCTTTGGCGGCGTCTGTTTGTCCACGCCCATCATAATCATATTCTTCTAATGTTCCAGCAGACCTTATAATTAAACATTCATTAATTTTGAATGCAGCAGCTCAGGTTTCCACCCTGTACCTCATTCCTGTTTAATTTCACATCCATCATTTTACATTTAAGGCGGTGCGGTAGTTTAGTGGTTAGCATGTTCTCCTCTCAGCACTAGGGATTCCTAGTTCCAATCCCAATCTGGGTGGAGTTTCCATGTTCTCCCTGTGTCCGTGTGGGTTTCCTCCGGGTTCTCCAGTTTCCTCCCACAGTCCAAAAATATGGATGAAGTCAATTGAATTCTCCAAATTGCCCCATATAGAGTGTGTCTGTGTGAGTAAGTGTGTGCCCAGTGATAGATTGGCGCCCTGTCCTGGGTGTATCTGCCCAGCGCCCGAGACGTTCTCCCCTAAATGGGCATGGGGACCCCTCTCGACCCTAGTAACATTTCATGTTCTCCCCGTTTCTAGTCCAAAAACATGGATCAAGGTCAATTGAATGCTCCAAATTGCCCCATATAGAGTGTGTTTGTGTGTGTGTTTGTGTAAGTGTGTGCCCAGTGATGGATTGCGCCCTGTCCTGGGTGTATCTGACCAGCACCCATAACATTTTACCCTGGATGGGCATGGGGAACCCCCCCCCCCAACCCTGGTATAAGATAAAGCGGTAGATAATGGATGGATGGATGAATTTCCCCATTGGGGGACCAATAAAGGCATATCTTATCTAACCAGTAAACCAGTTTGAACCAGACACTGTATTATAAACTAAACCGAGCCTTACAGACCCTCACTAACTTTTTAAAAATCTATCAAGTGCATCATGGGAAGGCTTGTCTCTAACGGTTACGAAGACAGAGGGGCGTCACGCAAGTAGTGCTTACTTTCTCGCGATGGTGGTGACGCGAATCCTCCTCTGTGAGTTCGAGTGCTGATACTGAGTGACGAACTGAATGGCTCCTCGTCCACCCTGAGGGATGGGGGTGTTGTGCTGGAGAACAGACCAAAGCGCCAAAATTAGAGTGCAAACTAGAAAAGATAACAAATATCACTTGCATGGCACACTTACCTGATTGACCACTTCGAAATACAGAGCGAGCGTCGTGGACGGAGAGAGACCGCAAATCTTCCACTGGCTGGTGCCGCCGACTCCCAGCTCCTGCACAAGAACAATGGGTTTAACCCCAAGTTCTGGCTTTATAGATCAGTTACTCTGCTGTTTAACAGTCAGGACACTTAAAGGTTGTCCGGTTTCCTCCCACAGTCCAAAAAACATGGATCAAGGTCATTTGAATTCTCAAAATAGCCCCATATAAAGTGTCTGTGTAAGTGAGTGTGTGCCCAGCGATAGATTGGCACCCTGTCCTGGGTGTATCAACCTAGTAACCCTAGTAGAGAATAAAGTGGAAGATAATGATGGAGTGTAAAAGGCATGGTGATGTTGTGGTGTGTGTAAGTGAGTGTGTGCCCAGTGATAGATTGGCACCCTGTCCTGGGTGTATCTGCCCAGCACCTGAAACGTTTTCCCCTGGATGGGCATGGGGAACCGCCCATGACCCTAACACTAAAAAACGTAATACTAAAATAATAAATCAGGAAGATAATGAGATGGATGGCTGGTATAGAAATAAAGAGGTGGATCCAATAAAGTGGTAGGTGAGAATATATAATTAATATCCAAGGGGGTACTTTTGCAAGGCACTGTATATATATAGTATGACCCTCATTCTCTCTGCCCTAAACTAAAGACAATCAGGTGGCACAATGCTCCCATGACACATGACCACAGCGTAGAGTCAGGTTAAATATTAACATTTATGAATAATTCATCTGCGTTATTTCATGTCTAAGGTCAGATTTCTTACGTTCTCCGAGACACAGGGTCCTTTGGCATTGAGAGATACACAGGGTCCAATAGCACCAGAGATCTTCAGCTCTCTCGAGGTCTGACGGGAGGACAATTAGGAGAAGAGTCAGGATTGTGGGCTGTTTTATTTATTGCGTTTATATACCGGGATGTGAATAAACACTGTGCTACCTTCACGTCTAAAACTCCTCCGAACGCCATGCGGAATTCACCGTTGAGATCTTTACTGAACACCCGCTGGAATGTCTGCTTGAACAGGGAGGTGTTGAAGGAGTCGCCCATTACAATGTGACCCCTAAACAAAGGAAAGGTTAATTATATTGAGTGAACGTTAATGATACAGGTCATGTTCGCTTTCTTTTTGTCCTCCGCTTCATCCTAATTGTGTACCATGTACTGTACACTATGTACTAAGCCTTAACAGACTATGTAGATCTGAATAGTATACAGTATATTATTAGTAGTCGTATATATTAACACATCTTATATACATTAATACGGAGGCACGGTGGCTTAGTGGTTAGCATGTTCTCCTCTCAGCACCAGGGATTCCTGGTTAGAATCCCAATCTGAGTGGAGTTTCCATGTACTCCCCATGTCCGTGTGGGTTTCCTCCGGGTTCTCCCGTTTCCTCCCACAGTCCAAAAACATGGAACAAGTCAATTGAATTCTCCAAATTGCCCCATATAGAGTGTGTGCGTGAGTATGTGCCCAGCGATAGATTAGCACCCTGTCCTGGGTGTATCTGCCCAGCGCATTAAACGTTCTCCCCTGGATGGGCACGGGTAACCCCCCCACGACCCTAATAGAAGATAAAGTGGAAGATAATTGATGGATGAATGGATAGTATATATTAACACATCTTATATACATTAATACACAATGATTGTTGAACAGGAGGCAATGCTGCTGATGTCGCCATGGCGACGCCGGTCATAAACGATGTAGCTGTGTCCAAAATCACCTACTAATTGGATCCAGTACTTGCTACTTGGATACTATTTGGACATACTGGCCTGTTATGTATTTTTCATTAATTTATTTATTTCCACTTAATCCTCTACTAATTTGGAGAATTCAATTGACATTGATCCATGTTTTTGTTCTGTAAGAGGAAACCGGAGAACCCGGAGGAAAGCCATGTGGACATAGGGAGGTTTGGGGTCTCCATGCCCATCCTTGGGAGAACGTTTCGGGCGCTGGGTAGATACACCCAGGACAGGACACCAATCGATCACTGGGTATACTTACTCACTAAGTTACAATAACACTCTATATGGGGCAATTTTGCACATTCATTATCTTCCACTTTATTCTCTACTAGGGTCACGGGGATGTTCTCCATGCACATCCAGGGCAGAATGTTTCAGGTGCTGGGTGGAAACACCAAGGACAGGACA
Organism: Corydoras maculifer; assembly: GCA_019802435.1. NCBI lineage: Eukaryota > Metazoa > Chordata > Actinopteri > Siluriformes > Callichthyidae > Corydoras > Corydoras maculifer. The sequence continues at coordinate 664,605 of JAFMOD010000625.1, forward strand.
CCAATCTAGTGCTGGGCACACTTACTCACATATACACACAATTTAGCACTTTCAATTTGCCTCAAGGACACCCATATGGACACAGGGAGAACATGGAAAATCCACCCAGATCAGGATTCAAGCCTGGATCCCCAGCACTGAGAGGAGAACATGCTAACCACTAAGTCACCATGTCACCTCTTTGGTAGTAGTAGCAGGAAATTTCAGATGCAGTCTGAGAACCCGCAGGTCAGTTTGTTAGGTGCACAAATATACAACCTCAGTAGGGTCTTCCACACAATACCGCCCCCCCCCCGATTCTTTAACACTTACCCTGTGAGATTAGACAGGCACTTCATTTCCAGTAACCCAGTCTGATCCAGCGCGCAGGCGTACAGGTCGATGCAGTGTCCGTTGGCCGCAGCGCGGTTTGCCAGAGTCTCGTAGAACTGCAACAAGTCATTCACGGTTAAACCTGCAGCACTGCCGGAAAGTCGTGCAAGAACCGTGCCCCAGAACCCCTTTCTACCTTGGTAGCCTTCTTCAGGTACCATGCGTTGTCCTTTTGAATGTCGTGCCACGATCTGATCGGGGTCTTGAGCTCCTCTCCGACCACCATACCGAGACCCTGAGTGGGCGGCCCACCCGTGAAAAGCATCACACGAGCGCCGGTATTTGGGAAGGTACCCTAGAAAATAGAGAACCTCCTGTGAACATGCTGAATTACTTTGAATTGTTGGGGATTATAATGTAAAATGTTTGATAGATAGAATACTTTATTCATCCCGAAGGTAATTTAGCAATTAGATGTTCCCCATGCCCATCCAGGGGAGAACGTTTCGGGCACTGGAGAGATACACCCAGGACAGGGTGCCAATCTATCACTGGACACACACTCACTCACACATACACACTCTATATGGGGCAATTAGGAGAATTCAATTGACTTGATCCATATTTTTGGACTGTGGGAGGAAACAGGAGAACCCAGAGGAAACCCACGCGGACACAGGGAGAATATGGAATCTCCAGGATCTACAGGACTGAGAGCAGAACCATTGGAGGTTGAGGTCTGGGCAGATACACCCAGGACTAAAAGAACATGAAAACTCCACCCAGATTGGGATTCAAATCGGGAATCCCTAGAGCTGAGATGCGAACGTGCCAACCACCAAGCCACCCTGCCACCATTTGGTATTTGCAGCTCAAAAATTGTTCAAGTTACTTCAATTTAAAAATTTGATTTTTCTCATAGGAAACTAATCCGAATTTATAGAGTGATCACGAGTGAAGGAAGAGTGCGATTACTCTATGATGTCACAACAGCGGTCCGGCTGTAGCCATCTCTGACTCCAGAGAACTGCGTTTTTGTAGTTCGAAAATTGGCCGAGTTACGGGAGCGCAAAAATCACCGTAATGCGACATGAATGGGAATTTTGGCTCGGAGAAATAGGAATATCTCGGGAACGGTTCGCCCGATTCCTTAGCTGTATACAGGCAGTGGGGGCACCAATGAGCCTGGGGTGTCCTGTGAAAATCGCATTGATAGTGTGAAAATTGGGGGTAAAGACAGCAAGACAAATGTGGAATAGTAAAAATTGGATAATAATAGTGTAATAACACTAATAAAATGATTTTTTATTGACTTATTTTAAGAGTATTTTAAATTGCTGCTGATTACAGATGCTCCAACAATTAAGTAAAAAGACTCAGATGAATGAATGAATTTATTAGCTCAGTGGTGAGGGTGTTGGTCTATCAATCTGAAGGTTGGGGGTTCAAATCCCAGGTCCAGTGTGGGTCCTTAACCCTCATTGCTCCAGGGATGTTGTGATTTAACCCTGTGCTCACCTTGTAAGTCGCTTTGGATAAAAAAAGCTTCTGCTAAATGACCAAATGTAATGAATGAATGTACCTCCAGTAGTCCCATGGCGATGGAGAGTGCAATGCCAGTGCAGCGCTGGGGTCTCTTGCCCTGTGGAACAGGCCAGGGGTCCTCCTGGAGCTCGCCGAGCAAGTCTGTGAGATTCATGTCCACTTTATGCACTGGCTGCAAGTAACTGAAGGAACACAGAGAAAGCATTTCATCTCTGTGATGCTCTTGAAGTGCTTTGGGAACATCACTGCACCCTGTTGCATCTCAAACAGGATCGTACCCGCAGACGGGAGCTGCATCGTGAGTGGGCAGGGGTCCACCCCGCTGGCCTGTCACAGCTGGCTTCATGAGCCCCAGCATTTCCTGCAAACACCACAAACTATTAACATTTGCCATTTTTTCTTACTTTATACTACAGACTGTGTTAGTGTCTATGGCTTAGTGGTTAGCATGTTCTCCTCTCAGTGCTGGGGATTCCTGGTTCAAATCCCAATCTGGGTGGAGTTTCAGTTCTCCCCATGTCCGCATGGGTTTCCTCCCACAGTCCAAAAACATGGATAAAGATCAAATTGAGTTCTCCAAATTGCCCCATATAGAGTGTGTCTGTGTGAGTGAATATGTGCCCAGCGATGGATTGGCACCCTGTCCTGGGTGTATCTGCCCAGCGCCCAAAAAGTTCTCTCCTGGATGGGCATGGGGAACCCCCCCGCGATCCTAATAGAGGATAAAGTGGAAGATAATGGATGGATGGATGTATTCTCCAAATTGTCCCATATAGAGTGTGAGTGAGTGAGTGAGTGCCCAGCGATAGATTGACGCCCTGTCCTGCCCAGCGCTTAAAACATTCTCCAATGGACCCCCCCCCCCATTATTCCAATGAGACCTAATTTAAGGTTTCCCCCAAATTCAACCCCATAATATGCACCGTACCTGGATCTGTTTGGGCGTGAGCTCCTTGTTCCCCCGGAACACAAAGCTCTTGGAGATTCCCTCACAGCTCAGCTCGTGCACCTGAATCATTCGGCCGAACGTGATGAGCCCCACGAAGGCGCTGGGAGGCAGCAGACTGAGGGACATCTGAAGAGATTCTTTCAGAGCCTGCAGATCCTCTTTCTCGAGACAAGTGTCCACAACGAACAGGAAGACCAGGGGAGAAGGGGGGGCACGCTGTGGAGGAGTAAAAAGAACAGATTGTCAGTTCTGTGTATTTCTACATTCATTACTAGCAGTTTTATTATTATTACTATTATTATTATGGGGCTTAGTGGTTAAAACGTTCGCCTCTCAGCACTGGGGATTCCTGGTTCGAATCCCAATCCGGGTGGAGTTTCCATGTTCTTTCACGTGTCCATGTGGGTTTCTTCTGGGTTTTCCGGTTTCCACCCACAGTCCAAAAACATGGATTTGAAGATTTTTTTTTTGGGGGGGGGGCGGCAATATACACACTCTATATGGGGCAATTATTATTATTATTATATAAGTATTCTGCTAATTCGACACATCAAATCATCTCGATCCACCCTGGACATTACTCATACTAATAACTAATAAATGTTTTCTAAGGTGCTTGAATGATTTCAAGCATCATAACAGGTCGTCATTATTGCCGTGCAAACCAGAAGACGCTCTGCTGTAGAGTTTTAGAAGAACAGAACCCTGCGTTTTTACCTGTACAATATACTCGATGGTGGAAAACTGAGGCATCAGTTCAGCAGGCTGGTTGACCTCAGAGATGCCAGCATATGAAGGAGGAAACTGCATGACAATAACATCATTCAGAATTAGTTTCATCGGTTTACACAGTGGGAGTCAAAACTATGTCCACTTCTGAGTTTGGACATACCGGATTCCTCTGGAAGCAGAAATTGCAGGCCCAGATTTTGGCTCTGAAATCCACCTGACTGTAAAACCAAATAAAAGAGGATTTTAAATGATTCCAGTATTTCCAAACCATAGACTATGTTGCCCCTGACTCATTACACCTTGAGCTTTTATTAATAGATATTGTACTTGTCTAAACATCTGGGTATTGAGGATTCCACCCTTTATCTGTGCTAATGAACCTTAACTTAATTAAAGATTTGATGTTAATCCCTTCCAACACCTTAAAATTGACAATACTGTATTTGATTGAAATTTGCCAGAACTCAACATAAGGATTTGATGGGCATTCGGTGTTTGGGCATTACCAAGAAACTAAACAGGTGGTTTAGGTTGATACAGGTTATAGCTACGTCTCTCTCTGTTTAATGATCTCAGTGCACTCAGTTCACTCTACATTTTGCAGTACATTGTAACTACTTGTACAAATTTATATACATAAATTTAGTTGGCAGAGTTTGCACTACTTCGTACATAGCGTAAAACACGGTCACTTTACAACTATGTCGACCCGAGGCGACAAAATCTCGTTCTTATGCATGCTGTATGGTGTGAATTTGAATAATAAGAAGTCTGAAATCAATCAGTTATAATAGGTTTGGTGTTGAAATGTAAGTGTCTACATGCTTTTGCCTGATATATATATATACACACACACACACACAGACCACAGACAGCACATACACACACAAACACAGACAGCACATACACACACAGACAGACAGCACAAACACACACAGCACATACACACACACAGCACATACACACACACAGCACATACACACACACAGCACACATACACACATACAGCACACACACACACACAGCACAGATACACACAGCACACATACACACAGCACACATACACACAGCACACACACACACAGCACACACACACACAGCACACACACACACAGCACAAACACACACAGCACAAACACACACAGCACAAACACACACAGCACAAACACACACAGCACACACACACACAGCACACACACACACAGCACACACACACACAGCACAGCACAAGCAAACAAACAAAAACTCACCAGAGGGGGTTGAGCACAGCTTTGCAGTTGGCCCGGCCGCACAGAACCGGCTCATACTGTACCGGGGGCAGCTCGGGTCGCTCTTTGAGGGGGGTATACAGGCAGGAGACTGGCACCACCAGCCGCGTGGCATCTATCCTGCTGAAGGGCCAGAGGTTCCAGCTGCATCGCACTCCATCGCGCTCTTCGTTCTGCTGAATGAACTCCTGATAGGTGGTCATTGTGGCCGTCCCAAGTGCCTGTCAGGAGTCGAAGAGTCAAATGAGTCTGAAGAGATGAAACTAAGCTACTGAACCAGCAACTCGTCCCTGTGCGTACCGCCTCCTTCATGAAAGGACTGCATACCTTAACGTGCCTAACCCAACAGATGCAGGGTGGAGTCCTACATACGCACACTACTCTGTGAAGTAAAACTATGTAACCTCTCAGCCGTCATGCCTTTACGCAGCTGCTTTGTTGACAAGCGGCAACATCCTGAAGAATGGCCCATAGGGTATTAGAACAAGCAATGGAGGCAACGTTCATATAATGCCACAGATCCTGGGGACGTTCACATACTACTAACCAAATAGTACATGCGGTAGCAGATGCAGTTTTAAGTACAATACTGCATTGAGTAGCTCATGATGCATGTCAATGGATGGTTTCTTCCTGAGATCTAATGCAGCAAGACTAATAAGTACAAAATGCTTATATACTTCAACAACTAGCATGTTTCGGCCCTCTGGCATGAACCAGTGTTCACCTGCAGACTGATAACATGGTCCAAAGAACCTTAATTCAGTCCCCCTAACTTTGTAGGATGTTTTTGTGACAAAAATATGGAGACAGTATTGGTAGAAGGATGCTGAGGATGACACCACCAGGCAGGAGGAGGAGAGGAAGGCCACCGAGGGAGCATTTTGACTTTTCCTGCGTACCATATTGTACTTAATCACACTAGGTGGAAAAGCCACTGCAAGAACTTCAGTGTTCAGGGTGTTTACTTAAGTGTCCCGGGAAACACCTTGTGTTCAAATATTGACCTTCTTTTGCTTAAAAGCTCAACCCTGGAGCTTAACGGGCGGCACATGGGTCAAAACATAGGGTCGGCCATGATATATCAATGGGGGTTAGAGACCTTGCTTGGGGCCTATACTAGTGAATTCTGATAATCGGACACCTGTGCTACTATGTCCACATCATTTAAAATAACACACTGATAATCTAACATGATCCCGGATCAGTCGCCGTGTTGTAGACGAACAGAATGAAGAGGTATGGTGATGAAAATGGTCATTTCAGTTATAATGGCCATGGTTAGGGTGTTGGGCTATCAATCTGAAGGTTGTGGGTTCAAATCCCAAGTCCACTAATGTTGCCAATGCAGGTCCTTAAGCAAGACCCTTAACCCTCACTGCTCCAGGGATGCTGTGGTCAACCCTGTGCTCACTTTGGATAAAAGCGTCTACCAAATGGCCTAATACAATAAATGTAATGTATAATCTATACAGATACTGATGATAACATCAGAACCAGAATACTTCATTAATCTCCAGAAGAAAATTGCAGCAATTACAGACGTTTTAGAGTTATAGGAAACAAATAAAGAATAGAAAAATGAAAAACATGAAGGGAGCAACTGCAACAGGCAGCATGCACTCTCGCATATGCGCACTCAAAAACTCAAATACACAGACAATCGTCTATTTTCTAATTCATAATGTCATACACTTCATAGAACATTAAAACTAAATTTCTTAAACCACGGGTGTCAAACTTAAGGCCTGCGGGCCAAATCCGGCCCGTAATACAATTCCATCCAGCTGCATCCAGATCTATTATTATTGTTATTAATGGGCTGGCTATATTTTTTGTTGGACCATGCTTATATTTTAAATTTGTATGATTTTGACAGAAACATTTTTATGGAGAGCAGAAAAATCAGAAGATATTTAAAGTTAAAATTTATTTTCTGTTTAGTTTATTTTATAATTGTGGCAAGCGATATTTTTAAGTATTTAAGTTCCATAAAGTTGAAGTTGATTTTGTGGAATATTATTTTATTAATTATTTCTATTCATGTTCAGAAAACATTTACTTTTGGTTTGTTTAATAAATGTTTATTCTTTTCGGCCCACGACCAAAAGTGTGCTTTGAGTTTTGTCCCCTGGTGCAATTGAGTTTGACACCCCTGCTCTAAACAAACAGTTCAATACTGTGAAACCTGAATGTAATAAATGGGTTTTAAGTTCATTTTTATTTGTAATAAAATCCTGAACTCTGATAGATAGAAAACTAGGGTCCAGTGTAAAAAATAACAGACCAAAACAGTTTATGGAAGGCCCAACCTGGGTTACGCTTTAGGCAAAAAGGGATGGAAGTAGACCTGGTTTTAAGGAATGAAGTGCAGAGAGAGTGGATCAGGTTTGGGAACCTGATGATCTGCCTTCATGTTATTACTCAATATGACTCTACAGACTTCCCACTGATCCAGGTCCAGGATTATGCAACACGTCCCCCCCACCCCCCCCTCTCCCCAGTAAACGAAAAACAAATATCATAATCAGAACATGTTCAGAAGGCACACTCTCTAATTCATGATGTCATAATGATCATTTTCATTCATAGTACAAACCTGAACTCTTAAAACCAGGGTCCAGTGTAAAAAATAACAGACCAAAACAGTTTAGGGAAGGCCCAGCCTGGGTTCAGCAATGAACAAAACTGGATAAACATAGACCTGGGTTTAAGAATGAAGTGCAGAGAGTGGATCAGGTTTGGGAACCTGATGATCTGCCTTCGTGTTATTACTCAATGTGACTCTACAGAATTTCCAATGATCCAGGTCCAGGATTATGCAACATGCCAACCCCCCGCCCCGCCCCCAGTAAACGAAAAACAAATATCATCAGAACATGTTCAGAAGGCACACTCATGATGTCATAATGTTCATTTTCATCGATAGTAAAAACCTGAACTCAGATAGAAAACTAGGTCCAGTGTAAAAAAATAACAGACCAAAATAGTTTAGGGAAGGCCCAGCCTGGGTTCAGCAATGAACAAAATGGGATAAACTTAGACCTGGTTTTAAGGAATAAAGTTGAAAGGAGGTTGTATCAGGTTTGGGAACCTGACTAACTGCCTTTATGTTCTTACTCTCACTTACTAATCCAGGTTCGTCTCTCAGCCCTGGGGATTCCAGGTTCGAACCCCAATCCGGGTGAAGTTTTTATGGTCTCTCTGTGTCCATGTGGGTTTTTTCCTGGTTCTCTGGTTTCCTCCCACAGTTCAGAAACATGGATTCAAGGTAAACTGAATGCTCTAAATTGCCCCATACATAATGTGACCGTCTGTGTGAGTGTGTGCCCAGCGATAGATTGGCGCCCTGTCCTGGGTGTATCTACCCAGTCCCCGAAACGTTTTGCCCTGGATGGGCATGGGGAACCCCCCCCCACCACCATCACCACTACTACTAGCACCCTAGTAGAGGATTAAGCAGAAGCATAACGAATGCATGACTGAATGAATGAATGAATGATCCAGGATTATGTAACACAACGCCCCCCAGTGTATGAAACACCAACATGATCACCCAGGACATGTCCAGAAATTAAGCAATCAACCAAGAAGCAGTCCAATGGCTTTGGACATCAAGGCCTCTTAGTTTATAACAGAAAAGGACAAAAATCATCAAAGGAACACGTGACAGCTGTTAGATCGGATGGTGATGCAGGGATAGGATCGAATAACGGTGCATTACGTCGACTGGAGATCGTATTAACAACGCTAGAAAGACTCTTAAAAGGTTAATATGAACTTTAATGAACTGTAAAGCGAAACGATGAATGAAACGGGTGAAGAAACGCTGCGTCGGCAGTTCCGTTTCATTAAATCGAGAAAATCAGCACTGAAGGAAACTATAACATAAAAAACAGACCCTACCTTTGAAGTGATGACGGTTTATTATCCTGTGATCAGTCAATCAATCGATATCTCATCTATAATTCGGATGACATTTAAACGTGGGGTTTTAAGGCTTTAAGCTCGGATCCTCTACTCTGCCGGTTCCTGATCCACTGGGGCAAGGCTCGTAGCCGTGACGTGTGTTAAGGAAATTCTGCGCTCCGTGATTGGCTGGCGGTTTGTGACGTGAGTTACCTCTCAGGTCTGAACCCGCCCACAGACATGGAGCGCTGGTATGTGAGAGGAATTTGACCTCGTCCTCTGTCTCTTCTACGTGGACGTTTTTATCAGTCTGCACGGCCCGAGTTTGTCCAACACACACCTTTAATTCACACACTTCAGCTCAAATATCCATCCATCCATTATCTTCCGCTTTATCCTATATTAAGGCAGGGGGGTTCCCCAGGCCCATCCAGTGGAGGGCGCCAATCAATCTCTGGGCACTCACTCACTCACTCACTCGGACAGACACACTCCATATGGGGGAATTTGGAGAATTGAATTGACTTGATCCATGGTTTTTGGACTGTGGGAGGAAACCGGAGAACCCGGAGGAAACCCACGCGGACACGGGGAGAACATGGAAACTCCACCCAGTTTGGGATTCCAACCGGGAATCCCTAGCGCTGAGACGTGTTACCCACTAAGCCACCGTGCCACCCTAAGCTCAAATATTTAAGTTAGTTTAAGTTTAAGCTCAGGGCCGCACGGTGGCTTAGTGGTTAGCATGTTCTCCTCTCAGCACTGGGGATCCAGGTTCGTATCCTGATCTGGGTGGAGTTTCCATGTTCTCCTCATGTCTGTGTGGGTTTCCTCCGGGTTTTCTTGTTAAAACAGGTATTCAGGGTACATTGAATGCTCTAAATTGCCCCATCTAGTGTGTGTCTGTGTGTATCTGCCCAGTGCCCGAAACGTTCTCCCCTGGGTGGGCATGGGGACCCCCCCGCGACCCTACTAGAGGTTAAAGCGGAAGATAATGGATGGATGGATGGATGGATGGATTATGAACTGTGGGTGTCATGGTGGTGTAGTGGTTAGCACGTTCTCCTCTCAGCACTGGGGATCCAGGTTCGTATCCAGGATCTGGGTGGAGTTTCCATGTTTTCCTCGTGTCTGTGTGGGTTTCCTCCAGGTTTTCTTGTTTCCCACAGTTTAAAAACAGGTATTCAGGGTACATTGAATGCTCTAAATTGCCCCATCTAGTGTGTGTCTGTGTGTATCTGCCCAGTACCCAAAACGTTAATGGATGGATGGATGGTTGGATGGATTATGAACTGTAAGTGTCATGGTGGTGTAGTGGTTAGCATGTTCTCCTCTCAGCACTGGGGATCCAGATTTGAATCCTGATCTGGCTGGGTTCCATGTTCTTCCAGTGTCTGAGTGGGTTTCCTCCAGGTTCTCCGGTTTCCCACTGTCCAAACTTTTCACATGTCCAGCAAATTAAGTCGTTGTCCCGCATTGTAATTGAAAGTCAGACCGCAGTTTTAAAACAAGTGTTTTATAATCTGCCATTGGACGGCTGTGTTGTCTGTTATCAGGGGAGAGGCGGGCTGTTTGAATGTCAACCAATCGGGAACGCGGACACATGTCTGTTCTGTTTAATTGTACACCGTCGGGTGTTTTAATTTGGGAATCATTGTGAACAGTATAAAAGCTCAATGCTAACTATGTTTTCTTATGTTAGAGAAAGGTAAATTTAAATAACACATACAAGTTATATATACATATACTGGTTGGAGAAATACAAGAACATCATACCCTTTTTAAAACATTATTATTAGGTCATTTATTGGACGCTTTTATCCAAAGCGACTTCCAAGGTGAGCACAGGGTTAATCACAAGATCCCTGGAGCAATGAGGGTTAAGGGTCTTGCTCAAGGACCCACAATGGTAACTTCAATGGACCTGGGACACATTAAATAACTGTCGGGCGGCTCGGTGGCTTAGTGGTGAGCATGTTCTCCTCTCAGCACTAGGGATTCCAGGTTCAAATCTCAATCTGGGTGGAGTTTCCATGTTCTCCCCATGTCCGCGTGGGTTTTCTCCGGGTTTTCCGGTTTCCTCCCACAGTCCAAAAACATGCATCAAGGTCAATTGAATTCTCCAAATTGCCCCATATAGAGTGTGTCTGTGTGAGTGAGTGTGTCTAGTGATAGATTGGCGCCCTGTCCTGGGTGTATCTGCCCAGCGCCCGAAACGTTCTCCCCTGGATGGGCATGAGGACCCCCCCCCCACGACCCTTATATAGGATAAAGAGGAAGATAATGGATGGATAAAGAACTGTCTGTTCTGTTTAATTGTACGTTTTTATTTGCAGTCAAGTTATGTCCTAAAGAGATAGAGATGTTTCTTTTTTTTGTTTTAAGTTATTCTAGACAACCTTGATGCATTGGTATCTCACATTGTCCCACACAAACATAGTCTTTGGCCCACATTTGGTGAATTGGAATCTGGTCACCCTACTTCAGATTGAAGGCGACAGGATTTTGAATTGTTTTTAAATGGCCTTTGAGATATTTTATTGTTTTGTTTTTTAGTTTAGAGAAAGTTTTTAAAGATCTGTACTCCGTTGTTAGTTTCCAGTTTGACGGTGTTTACGTGACGCAGATCATTGACGCTTGAGGCAAATTGTTTTCACCTGAAAAGGCCAAGCGTCAGACCACACCCTTCATTCTAAACCAGTTTTCACAACTAAAAACTATTCATTCCAACGATTGGTGGTTATTTTTGACTGAGATTTTGATGTAAGTAGCAGGTCTCAGGAGTATGAGGCCAACCCTCGTAATTATTCCACTTAAACACGTTGTAATTAAATAATCGACTATTAATTAAAAATAAATTAAGCCACATTTCAGATAATTATATTCTCTGAACCCACATGCAAAAAAAAAACAACAAAAAAACAAAGCCAGTTTTCATAATGCATTATTAACACATTTATATAACTTTATAAAGTATTCATAATGCTTTTGTCATAAGCTTTCAGTAATGTCCATAGATGTACATAACCTCACTTATAAAGTGTTAACAGATCATGCCATAATGCTTTATAACACAAAGTGGCATAATGCATTACAAATTATATATTAAAATATTATATATACCAGCGACATAAAGCCTTATGTTTGTGTGTAATGAACGCTTTTGAACATGACCTTATAAGTGCTCATAACTGTGTATAAAAGCTCTCTTTACAGGCATAAAATAGTGTTGTCATTAATTACCTCTTCGAAAGTGACTGCATACATAGTAGTGTATGATGTATGATGATATAAAAAGCTTACAAACGCTCTTTACAAACTTTAAGCAAAGTGTAATCATCTTGTTTGAAGTAAGAATGTCTAAACATCCAAAGAATCAAAAGTTGAAATAAGTTTATATTATAATGCACTTATAATAACACTTTGTGTTATAAAGCCTTACGTAAAATTCATTCATTTATACATTATCTTCTGCTTTATCCTATATTAGGGTCACGGTGGGGTTCCCTATGCCCATCCAGGGGAGAACGTCTCGGGCGCTGGGCAGAGAGACCCAGGACAGGGCGCCAATCCATCACTGGGCACACACTCACTCACACAGACACACTCTATATGGGGCAATTTTGAGAATTCAATTGACTTGATCCATGTTTTTGGACTGTGGGAGGAAACCGGAGAACCCGGAGGAAACCCACGCAGACACGGGGAGAACATGGAAACTCCACCCAGATAGGGATTCGAACCGGGAATCCCTAGTGCTGAGAGGCGAATGTGCTAACCACTAAGCCACTGTGCCGCCGCTTAGGTCAAATTGTTATTCCAATTTAGGACTATGATGACGAACATTTATGTACATTACCAAAGACTTATGACAAAGTTTTCAAAGCATTACGAATACTTAATAGAGCTTTATGAATATCGGATTCATAGAAAGTGTTACCAAAAATTTTACAAATCTTTTAAAAATATGGTGTTGAGGCATTTTAATGTAACAAAACAACTTTGGGACGAATCAGAACATCGATTTCAAATCAGACCCAGAGACCCATTCTGAAATTTCAAGTGAGTTTGGGAGCGAATGTTTTTAAATATCTAGTGTTGCATCAATATAATAATAATAATAATAAAAATAATAATAATAATAAAAATTTGCTATTCTTTTGAATGATCCATCTAATCCTAGATAAGAAAATCATACAGGGTTAGGTTCTGGAATACTGGCTGGCTGGTCCGGCACCGATGACCATGTAAGTCATTCATCATTCGTTTTGTAACTGTGGATTCATACCGGAGCCAATCCCTTAAATACTTGCTCAGTTATGTTGCTCGCAGGGGGTCACATGTTGTCTAGCGTACATGCAGGGCGTCTCTAATAAAGTGGCCATTCAGTACACAGCCCATAATAAAAAAAACAAGCATTATGCAATATTATTAAAACTCTCATGTATTTATTTTCATTATCTTCCAAATCCAATATAAATATAAAAGCAAATACAAATATAAGGCAAAGAAATGACAGAAGCAGTTTTACGTAAAACATGACGAGATTGTTCCAGAATGTTCTACATTAATGACATTCATTCCGACATGTTATAGATTATATATGTAATCGGAGTCTGAGCATTACCCCTGAAGGCTGCAGCAGGATATCGACGTTGTCACATCAGGTTCTATGAAATCTGCATTAATTAGAACCTACAAAGATAAAGACAACAATGCTGAATAAGTGATCATAATTTTTCGTCCTCCACCACCATGCTTTAAGGTTGGCTTCAACAGAATGGGTCTTGGGTTTCGGCCAAATGTATCAGTTTTTATTACAGACTCATGCAGTGTTGCAACAAAATGCACACGAAGAACCAAGAACAAAAAAACTGAGAACATGAGTTCCACTTTGCTTCGTCACAGCACCAGCAACAAGAAAGATGGCTTAGTGGTTAGCATGTTCTCCTCTCAGCGCTAGGGATTCCCGGTTCGAATCCCAATCTGGGTGGAGTTTCCATGTTCTCCCCGTGTCTGCGTGGGTTTCCTCCGGTTTCCTCCCACATTGCAACACGGATCAAGGTCAATTGAATTGCCCCTTCAAAATTGCCCCATATAGAGTGTTTGTGTGAGTGAGTGTGTGCCCAGTGATGGGTTGGCGCCCAACAATAGGTTGGGTGTATCCGCCCAGCGCCCGAAATGTTCTTCCCTGGATGAGCATAGGGAACCCCCCCGCGACCCTAATAGAGGATAAAGCAGAAGAGGATGGATGGCTGAATGGAATCTGATGTTGAATAATAATATTAGGAACCTAATGAGGTTGCTTAATGAACAGTAGATTTGTGGTCACGAGTGTGTGCAAACACACGCGCGCACACACACACACACACACACACACACACACACACACACACAGACGCACTTTTAGATTCAAGCTTGCGCTAATCCATGTTTTATTTCCATTTGCGACTGAGTCACAACAGAAGTGGTTTCGCGTGTGTTCCCATGAATCAGCACTTTCACTGCTGCTCAGCAGAACCTGCAGCTGCACGTGCCTCCTCCTCCACCCACACCAGCAGCAAGAACAGTTTTTACTTTACCCAGCATTCCACAGTGAAGCTGATTCATTTATTCAATATCTTCTGCTTAATCCTATATTAGGATCATGGGGGAGGTTCCCCATGCCCATCCAGGGAGAACGTTTCGGGAACTGGGCAGATACACCCAGGACAGGGCACCAATCTATTACTGGGCACACACTCAATCATACAAATCATACAAGCACCAACTGTTTTTAGTTTACCCAGCATCCCACAGTGAAGCTGATTCATTAATTCATTCATTAATTCATCATCTTCCGCCTTAATTAAAAAAGAGTCGATGGGCGAAGGGGGTTCCCCATGCCCATCTAGAGGAGAACGCTTCAGGCACTGGGCAGATACACCCAGACAGGGCACCAATCTATCGCTGGACACACTCACTTACTCAGACACACACACAAACACACACTACAGTATATGGGGCAATTTAGAGCATTCAATTTACTTTAAAGACATGTTTTTTTGGACTGTAGGAAGTAACCGGAGAACCCAGAGGAAACCCATACGAACACTGGGAGAACATGACAACTACACCCAGATTGGGATTCGAACCTAGATCCCCAGGGTGGAGAGTGAGAAGCCACTGTGCTTTTTTGTAATAAATTTCACGGCTCCTACATTAATTCAGTTCTGTGGGTTATAAGGTTCACTTTTAAGTCCAACTTCTTAAAAGTGGGCGACGTTAAATAACCCGGGCTCTTACTGCCCTCTGGTGGAGGAAACTCACCTCCTATGGTTCCCTGTCAGAGGACACATCTCCATCTGCACCACTGCTAGCATTATGGTCCACTTTAGAACTGGAACTGCGATCCCGTCCCGACTCTGAGCTGGCTTTCAGTCGGGATTTCTCTTTTCGCTGCTGCTGCTTTTCTAGTTTTGCAAGCTTGATTAGAGAGAGAGAGAGAGAGAGAGAGAGAGAGGGAGAGAGAGAGAGAGAGAGAGAGAGGGAGAATGCTGCAATAAATAATATGAAAAAATTACTTCCATCTAACTTTACTTTGAATGTACATATTATACCATGCATGATTAGGTTTACTTTGAACGTGTGTGTGTGTGTGTGTGGGTGTGTGTGTGTAAATGGATGATTGAGTGGATTCTGAAATTTTCCTCCAGGGAAGTATTCTGATTCTGATCTGGTGGGTGGCACGGTGGTTTAGCGGTTAGCATGTTTTCCTCTCAGCGTTGGGGATTCCCGGTTTACTTTTCTAGTCCAATGCTCTAAATTGCCCCATATAGAGTGTGTCTATGTGAGTGAGTGTGCATCCAGCGATGGATTGGCGCCCTATCCTGGGTGGAAGTCACTGTGCCGCCTATATATATATATATATAGGCAGCACGGTGGCTTAGTGGTTAGCATGTTCTCCTCTTAGCACTAGGGATTCCAGTTCGAATCCCAATCTGGGTGGAGTTTCCATGTTGTCCGCGAGGGTTTCCTCCGGGTTCTCCGGTTTCCTCCCACAGTCCAAAAAGATGGATCAAGTCAATTAAGTTCTCCAAATTGCCCCATATAGAGTTTGTCTGTATGTGTGAGTGTGTGCCCAGCGATGGATTGGCGCCCTGTCCTGGGTGTATCTGCCCAGTGCCCGAGACGTTCTCCCCTGGATGGGCATGGGGAACCCCCCCGCGACCCTAGTATAGGATAAAGCGTAAGATAATGAATGAATGAATCAATATATATATATATATATATATATATATATATTTTTTTTTTGTTTAATGTTGGGTAAATTTAGACTTGAAACCAGATTGGATTGGATAATGATCAGGTTTAATTATACTACAGTGTATCTCTTTTTTCCTTAACTACTGACTTGTGTTGTTCTCTCGTTTGTAGGTTGCTTTGGATAAAATTGTCTGCTAAATGACTAAATGTAATGTATGTTCCGGGTTCTGCGTATTTAATCTACTGGTTTTATTTCATTTATTAAACTCGTTAAATTGAGCCCTTCTAAATTACACAGTAACTCATCCTGTAGAACGGTACCTGTTTGGCGTCTGTTGGGGCACGAGGAGAGTCTAAGTGGATGGTCACAGGCCCGTCGTTTTGGATGTGGACCTGCATGTAGGCACCGAACTGTCCATCTACCACAGATTAAAACAGGAACCAGAGGTGAGTGAGAGGCAGGGCCAGGGAAGCAGATGAGGTCACGTGTGGATTGTATGAACCTGGGCATGATAACACATGATAATACATCCCTACATAATATAATCCCTCTACCATCATCCTGTACGCATGAAGGATTAGCGGATGAAGAACACAAAATATGCAGCGACAGGTGACCTACTGTCTCTGATTCTACATCCACAAGGTGGAGCAAAAAGGTGGATGTAAGATAAGATAAGATAATACGTCATTTGTCCCACAATGTGAGAAATTCACAATAATGTGGCTAATAAAGTGTACAGTGAGTGGATACAGGGTTTATACTCCAGCAGCACAACACACAATAACACACCACCATCATGTCAGTGTGACAGCAGTCATGAGGATCATCCACCACCCTAATAATACCTGCTCTGTGGGGGTCCTGATCATCAGAGAACAGAGTAAATAGACTTACAGAGCATGTAGAGAAACAGATAATAATAATAATAATAATAATAATACATTTTATTTATAAGTGCCTTTCAAAACACTTAAGGTCAAGTCATCCATTCATTATCTTCTGCTTTATCCTATATTAGGGTTGCCGGGGGGGGGGGGGGCCCCCCCCCCCCCCCCCCCCCCCCCCCCCCCCCCCCCCCCCCCCCCCCCCCCCCCCCCCCCCCCCCCCCCCCCCCCCCCCCCCCCCCCCCCCCCCCCCCCGCCAAACACTCAAGGCCACTTTACAAAATAAAAAGTAAATACAACCACTGAGCATGGTAGTTAGGACGTAGGGCTATCAATCTGAAGGTTGGCAGTTCAAATCCCAGGTCCACTGAAGTTACCCTCATTGCTCCAGGGATGCTGTGATTAACTCTGTGTTCACCTTGTAAGTCGCTTTGGATAAAAGCTTCTGCTAAATGACCAAATGTAATGTAAATGTAACAAAACATCCTAAAGGACATGACGCATGCAACAGTGAGACAGTAGAGTAGTGATCATGAGGAACAGGCTATACTGAAAAGGTGAGATTTGAGTCTAGATTTAAAAAGTGGAAGAGAATCAATGTTACGGATGTCTGGTTGGAGGGAGTTCCAGAGTTTTGGAGCAGAGAGAGCGAATGCTCTGCTCCCCACAGTACTCAGATGAGCGAAAAGCACAGAGAAAAGAGTTTGGAATACAAATATCATTTTAAAACTACAAACTCCATCTGCATGATCAGTGGAGCTGATATAATAAAGCAATAATGTACGAGAGTGCGTGCATTATTGTGAATAACTCACAGAAAGGAGGTGTTGTAAGGCCAGTTTCAGGGCATAGAACAGTTATACCTTTTTCCCATGATTTAGTCACAATAATACACAACCTCGAGTGTTTTATTGCTTTTATAAAACAGTAACAAACAAACTTTAATAAAAAAATTCATGAATGCATTTACTGACAGCAAAATTGTTAAAACTGGTCTTCCATGATGTTAAAGGTTTTTAAAATCTCTTTCTCAGTTTCTCAAGTGAGCACTGACCCTGATTAACAGGCCTCCGTTTCTCTAACAATCAAACACTGCCATCTAGAGGCCAAATTGCAGGATACAGTTTATAAAATCACAATATATTTGTATTTAGCCGAAGCTTTTATCCAAAGCAACTTCCAAGGCCACAGCATCCTCTGAGCAATGAGGGTTAAGGGTCTTGCTCAAGAACCTATGATGGAAACATCAGAAGATCTGGGATTCGAACCCACAACCTTCAGATTGATAGCCCAACACCCTAACCACTGAGCTACCACACCCTCAATAACAAAATGTATTTTAAACCACGCATTAAAACGAATGTGAAGCGATCAGAGGTGTGTATTATTGTCAATAATTTTATAGCTATTATATTTGTATATTTACATTTTTATTATTTATTCATTCATTATCTTCCACTTTATCCTCTATTAGGGTCTCTATTATCGCTGGGCACACACTCACTCACACAGACACACTCTATATGGGGCAATTTGGAGAACTCAATTGACTTGATCCATGTTTTTGGACTGTGGGAGGAAACCGGAGAACCCGGAGGAAACCCACACGGACACGGGGAGAACATGGAAACTCCACCCAGATGGGGATTCGAACCGGGAATCCCTAGTGCCGAGAGGCAAACGTGCTAACCACTAAGCCAGCGTGCCGTCCATTTTTATTAAATGCTCCTATATTTAATTTTAATTTAATTTCATTATTTTTTTTCGTAACGTAATATTTTAATTAATTTTTTTTAAGATAAACTGGGTCAGGGAAACGGAATTTTGTTTACATTTCATGTACCCATCCATCCATCCATCCATCATCTTCCGCTTTATCCTTTACTAGGGTTGTGGTGGGCGTTCACCATGCCCATCCAGGGTAGAACATTTCGGCCGCTGGGCAGATACACCCAGGACAGGATGCCAATCCATCGCTGGGCACACACTCACTCACACAGACACACTCTATATGGGGCAATTTGGAGAATTCAATTAACTTGATCCATGTTTTTGGACTGTGGGAGGAAACCGGAGAACCCGGAGGAAACCCACGCGAACACAGGGAGAATATGGAAACAGCACCCAGATGGGGATTCGAACCGGGAATCCCTAGAGCCGAGAGGCGAACGTGTTAACCACTGAGCCTAGGGCGTTAGTTCCAGTCCTTAAATCTGATTGGCTGAGCTGTTTCAAGTATTCAAGGAGTTCTTTCTCAAGGAGTTTCTTCAAGGAGTTCTTTCATTTACGTAATGTCGTACATGAAATGGGGCAGCACGGTGGCTTAGTGGTTAGCATGTTCTTCTCTCAGCACTAGGGATTCCTGGTTCGAATCCCCATCTGGGTGGAGTTTCCATGTTCTCCCCGTGTCCGCGTGGGTTTCCTCCGGGTTCTCCGGTTTCCTCCCACAGTCCAAAAACATGGATCAAGTCAATTGAATTCTCAAATTTATCTCATATAGTGTGTGTGTGAGTGAATGTGTGCCCAACGATGGATTGGCGCTCTGTCCTGGGTCTATCTGCCCAGCGACCGAAACGTTCTCCCCTGGATGGGCATGGGGAACCCCCCCACGACCCTAATAGAGGATAAAGTGGGATAATGAATGAATGAATGAACTAACGCCCTTTAAAATAGACAATAAGTGCATTAAGAAGAAGTTAATAAAGTCGAATAAAATGGCCTGTTATTGTAGAGTCAGAACATATAGTAGCACTGTACTAAAATACAGGTAACTTAAAGACCCCAGACGCCACCCAGCAGCTCGGCCTCACCTTTAATGAGCTCGGGTTTGTATGAGCTCCTCATCTGCTCGATGATGTGGGTGTAGAAAGGCTGGGCAAGTTCGGCGGGCATGGCAGCGTGAAAGTCGGGTTTGTTGCCCTTGAGGATGCACTGCAGGGTGAACTGACTCACACACAGCACCTCCAGCTCTTTATCCACCACGCTGCGGCTCCACGCACGGCCGTTCTCGTCCTCGAACACGCGCAGGTTCAGGATCTTCCGCACGCTATGGAACCCAAGAACCGGTCAAACGTTAGGACACGCCCACTTCTTGTTCCATTTTCTGTTTCCTCTACTTACCATATAGATGGACTTTGTAGTTTTATAATTACAGACGGGCGGCACAGTGGCTTAGTGGTTAGCATGTTCTCCTCTTAGCACTAAGGATTCCAGGTTCGAATCCCCATCTGGGTGGAGTTTCCATGATCTCCCCGTGTCCGTGTGGGTTTCCTCCGGGTTCTCCGGTTTCCTCCCACAGTCCAAAAACATGGATCAAGTCAATTGAGTTCTCCAAATTGCCCCATATAGAGTATGTTTGTGTGAGTGAGTGTGTGCCCAGCGATGGATTGGCACCTTGTCCTGGGTTTATCTGCCCAGCAACTGAAACATTCTCCTGTGGATGGGCATGGGGAACCCCCCGGCGACACTAATATAGGATAAAGCGGAAGATAATGGATGGATGGTTAATTGGATTTCCTTGTTTTTAATAGTCCCCTGTTGGTTCTTCACAGAACAGGTAATTTGAGTGGATGGATTGATAATGAATGAATGAGTTAATTAATGAATAAATAAGTTTTGTTTAAATACCTCAATGTCAGGAATAATGCCCCAACAAATCAAACCTGCTCTGTGGTGGTACTATTGGGGTTCTGACCATTAAAAAACAGAGTAAAGGGGACTAACACAGTATGTTCTGTAGTCTACAAACAGATGGAATATAGCCTGTAATCGTAGGACTACTAAGTCCATCTTTACAGTAAGTGGAACTGTGAACATGGTCAATAAGAGAGGGAAAAAAACTTACATTTGGTCATTTAGGAGACGCTTTTATCTAATGTGACTTAGAAAGTGAGCGCAGGGTTGAAACTACATCCCTGGAGCAATGAGAGTTAAAGGTCTCGCTCAAGGACCCACATTGGTAACTTCAGTGGACCTGGGATTTAAAGCCCAACCTTCAGATTGTCAGCCCAACACCCTAACCACCGAGCTACTACACCATCTTTTTTGTCCAACTTTTTGATGTCCTGTTTTAAATATACATATAATAAAACTGGTTCCTCACATGTAATCTGCATCCTTCTGCGTGTCCTCTGCCGAAATTCCGAGTAAAACACAGAGTCCTCTACCGATGGAACTGACGGTTTCCTCTCCAACTGGAAGCACAGCCATATAAAGTGTGTAAACGATGCCTCTACTCTATAATGTTATAACTAAAGTGTCAGGTATATACGAACTCAAGTATATTATATGTCATTCCAACAATATAAAGAAGTGTACAGTATACAGTGGAACAAAACCTTTTCCAGGAACAAGGTGCAGCACAGAACAGAACTACACAACCCAACATAAGTGAACGTCTACAAATAGCTTGGGCAAAGCAAGAGGTACAATAAATACAAGACAATATATAGAACAATAATCATTCAAGTGAGGGGAAAGGTCAGTGCAACAGAAAGCATACAGTAAACATGGGAGAGCACGGTGCATGTGTCCCCCTAGTGGTGTGAGCCGCAAGGTGCAATTATCTCCATATGTATTTGTAAAAATTGCAGTAGTTAGGAAAGGTTCTAACACACACACACACACACACACACCTCAACACATACAAACACACACACACACACCTCAACACATACAAACACACCCTGACACAGACAGACAGACAGACACGTTTGATGTTACACGATGACAAGGCAACAATTTGCTTATGTTCACTTGCATTGAGTTTAAACAAGGTTTTTGTTCTTGTTTTTGTTGAGGGGGAAGTCACAAGGCAGCGTACAGATAGAGATGATTAAATGTCCATATATACACACACGGTGGCACGGTGGCTTAGTGGTTAGCACGTTCGCCTCTCAGCGCTAGGGATTCCCGGTTCGAATCCCCATCTGGGTGGAGTTTCCATGTTCTCCCCGTGTCTTCTGCGCGGGTTTCCTCCGGATTCTCCGGTTTCCTCCCACAGTCCAAAAACATAGATCAAGTTAATTGAATCCTCAAAATTGCCCCCTATAGAGTGTGTCTGTGTGAGTGAGTGTGTGCCCAGCGATGGATTGGCGCCTTGTCCTGGGTCTATCTGCCCAGCGCCCGAGACGTTCTCCCCTGGATGGGCATGGGGAACCCCCCCGCGACCCTAATAGAGGATAAGCGGGAGATAATGAATGAATGAATATACACACACACACACAGACACACGTTTGATGTTACACGATGACAAGCAAACAATAAGCTTATGTTTCCTTGCATTAAACAATGTTTTTGTTATTGTTATGGTGTTTGGTGTTGTTGTGTTATTATGTTATGGTGTTAGTGTGTTGTTGTGTTATGGTGTTGTGTTATTGTGTTGTAGTGTTTGTGTTATGGTGTTGTGTTATTGTGTTATGTTATTGTGTTCTTGTGTTGTGCTGTTATTGTGTTCTTGTGTTGCTCTGTTGTGGTGTTATTGTGTTGTGTTCTTGTGTTATTGTTGTGTTATTGTGTTGTTGTTCTTGTGTTGTTATTGTGTTGTTGTTGTGTTATTGCGTTGTTCTTGTGTTGTTGTTCTTGTGTTGTTGTTGTTGTGTTATTGTGTTGTTATTGTGTTCTTGTGTTGTTGTTATTGTGTTGTTATTGTGTTCTTGTGTTGTTGTTCTTGTGTTGTTGTTGTGTTATTGTGTTGTTGTTGTGTTATTATGTTATTGTGTTCTTGTTCTTGTATTGTGTTATTGTGTTGTTCTTGTGTTGTTGTTTTATTGTGTTGTTATGTTATTGTGTTCTTGTGTTGTTGTTATTGTGTTGTTATGTTATTGTGTTGTTGTGTT
>JAFMOD010000625.1:694231-708516 GCA_019802435.1 Corydoras maculifer
TTATACTATTCCCACTATACTAACATATTATACTATTCTCAATATACTAATCATATTATACTATTCCCACTAAACACCCCCTACTATATTTACCACACTATAGTAATCGAACTATACTACTACTTTACCACTCCCAAATTATTAATCCCACAATACTTCTCCCACTATACCACTCCCATTATACTAATCCCACTACACTACTCCTACGATATTATTTGTACTATACTATTCTCACTATACTA
The DNA here is from genome assembly GCA_019802435.1 of Corydoras maculifer. NCBI lineage: Eukaryota > Metazoa > Chordata > Actinopteri > Siluriformes > Callichthyidae > Corydoras > Corydoras maculifer. The sequence goes on from JAFMOD010000625.1 coordinate 694,474, forward strand.
ATCCTACTATATTACACACATTATATAAATCCTACCCTACTACTCCTACTATACTGTTTTCACTATACCAATCATACTATAATACTCCCACTATACTACTCCTATGCTACTTTTTTCACAGTATACTGATTGTACTACACCACACCAAATATACTAATGAGTACACTACTCGTAGTATAGTCCTCTCACAATAAGACCTCTCACTGCGGCCTCAACAATTACTGAACGGAACCTGGATTTTTATTGGACTGAAAGTCCTGCAGGACACCCTCAATGGACTCATATGGTTTTCAATTGTTAAATACGGGTCACCTGATCATCACATGTCCTGTACATGGCTGTCCTACACTGTTGATGTTGCTTGGCCGATCAAGGAGGATGAGTCCCCCACTGTGCCTCAGTCCTCCTAAGATTTCTTCCTTAAAAAAATAACTTAACAGTGAGTTTTTTCTTGCCACTGTCGCTCCAGCTTGCTCTTTGTGGTTTAAAGGCTTATAACACTGTAAAGCTGCATTGTGAGAGCTGCATGTACTATTGTAAAAAGCATTATATGAATAATTTATTTGAATTTAAACTATATTACTCCTAACTATTATTGCTACAATACTATTCTTATTATAGGGCAGCACGGTGGCTAAGTGGTTAACACGTTCTCCTCTCAGCACTAGGGATTCCCGGTTCGAATCCAAATCTGGGTGGAATTTCCATGTTCTGCCCGTGTCCATGTGGGTTTCCTCCAAGTTCTCCGGTTTCCTCCCACAGTCCAAAAACATGGATGAAGTCAATTGAATTCTGTTAAAAGCTGAGTATTGCAACAACGAATCGATAAAATCGATAAAAATCGATTATTAAAAATGTCTATAATGAAATTTGTTGGGTCGCGTGATTTCTGTGTAACTCGCAATGTCGGAACCGCTTACGTCACCTGCAGCGCTTCAACGACGCTGAAAAAAAATAGCGGGTTTAACAGAACGAGGCGGAATCTGCAAAACAAGTTGATAAATTCTGCAAATGAAACACAGCCAACGCAGAAAAAAAGCTTCAGTTTGAAAAACCAAACATGCGGGAGCACTTAATGCTTCACACAAATAAAGAACGTGTAACATGCAAGCTCTGTGAAAATAAATTCACCTGCATGCACGCAGCATCACGATGATGATACACCACCTGAAACTTTGGCCACAAAAGAGTCACGGAGGAGGATGAGGCTAAACAGCAGAGTAAATCACTACAATATTCTGAGTTTCTTTAGTTTTTAAGTGAATTAACGTAACGCTGCACTCATACGGTTTTTGGTTCTAAACTGGATGATGACAGTGATGGAGAACGTGTGTTACTTTTTATTTTCATTTTAATTATCTTAAGCAGTGTTTAAATGAGGGCGGCACGGTGGCTTAGTGGTTAGCACGTTCGCCTCTCAGCACTAGGGATTCCCGGTTCGAATCCCCATCTGGGTGGAGTTTTCATGTTCTCCCCGTGTCTGCGTGGGTTTCCTCCGGGTTCTCCGGTTTCCTCCCACAGTCCAAAAACATGGATCAAGTCAATTGAATTCTCAAAAAATTGCCCCATATACAGTGTGTGTGTGTAAGTGAGTGTGTGCCCAGCGATGGATTGGCGCCCTGTCCTGGGTCTATTTGATGTTCTCCCCTGGATGGGCATGGGGAACCCCACCGCGACCCTAATAGAGGATGAAGCGGGAGATAATGAATGAATGAATGTTTAAATGTGCTTTATAAATGCATACAATTTGTACACATGGTGCTAATTAATGATCAAGCTTCACGTTTTAATTTCTTGACAAAATATGAGTGAAGGCACTGCACACTATGGGAGTGATGGGGATGAGGTAACATATTACAGCTACACAAATTTGTGTATTTTGGTATATTTTTACACTACTTGGATGCCTTAAACTCATATAACATCAGACATTTATTGACCTGCTTAATAATTCTACAGTGTAGCTGATTTTCTTCGTAACTATTGACTTGTGATGTTCTCATTTGTAAGTCGCTTTGGATAAAAGTGTCTGCTAAATGACTAAATGTAATCTAAAGACATTGACTTAAAAAAAATAAATAAAAATAATAATAATAAATATATATATATATGTCTGATTCATCGATTAATCGGAAAAATAATCGACCAATTAATCGATTATCGAAATAATCGTTGGCGGCACAGTGGCTAAGTGGTTAGCACGTTCACCTCTCAGCGCTAGGGATTGCCGGTTCGAATCCCCATCAGGGCGGAGTTTCCATGTTCTCCGCGTGTCTGCGTGGGTTTCCTCCGGGTTCTCCGGTTTCCTCCCACAGTCCAAAAACATGGATCAAGTCAATTGAATTCCCAAAAATTGTCCCATATAGAGTGTGTCTGTGTGAGTGAGAGTGATGCCCAGCGATGGATTGGCGCCCTGTCCTGGGTCTATCTGCCCAGTGCCCGAGACGTTCTCCCCTGGATAGGCATGGGGAACCCCACCGCGACCCTAATAGAGGATAAAGCAGAAGATAATGAATGAATGAATGAAAATAATCGTTAGTTGCAGCCCTAATTGTAAATATAATAAACACATTAAGATTAAATCCTTAGAAACTGAATTCTAATGCTTTTTTAAAAAAAAAATTTCTCTGTTGTGTGTTTGTTTTCTCAGAGTCATGATTAAACCACTTTCTAACCTGATCAGAAGGGTAATATCAGCCCGGGGGCTGGATGTTCTGCCCTCCTCCACCACATATCAAGTACGCCATCTGGCGGCCAAACAGGTAACAACGCGTAACGTACACTTTTGAGTTGGACCTGAGTAGACTTCATTATACCATCAGTCTGCGGTGGCTTTTTGGGGAATTAGTAGCTAGTAGTCAGAGTTCTAATTCATCCCAAAGATGCTTTATTTTTTAGTACAGCTAACCATGACATCAAAATGAATGCTTTAATACTAATAATTAGATACCATATGTGCAATATTTGTTTTATTTTATTCCTTTATCGTATGACTGTAAATAACTGAAAATTAGATTTTTATCATGTATATACAGATTTTTAATTCTCTTTAAAATTTTCCTAATTATTAAAATTTCTAAGAACTAAATATCTTTCTCCCCTTTCTTCTAATGTATCTGCTGCTGAGAATTTGAATTTCCCCATTGTGGGACAAATAAAGGTTTATCTTATCTATTTATACTTGATGGCCCTCCTGTGTTTGTATGAAGTTCCAACTCGTTCCAGTAGATGGCAGCATTGTAGACCAAATGCCTCATTAAAGTTAGATCAGGACCTTTCAGGTGTGTATTGTGTTTGTATAAATGGTGTGACATCACTTAGGGTCGAGGCCATGGTGCAGGTCAGAGATTCAACAAGCGACCCACGAAGATCGAGAAGCAAAAGATACAGGAGGTGGAGATTCGCCAGTCCATGAGCGTCTCTGAGCTCGCAGCAGCTATGAACAGAGACATCGGTGAGGGCTGCTTTTCGTAATTTCGGTTGTTCTGAGTTATAAAGCAGCTGATGTAAGTGGTTTCTTGGATCGCTGTGTCTCCTGTAGATCATGTTCATGAAGCTCTGCTGAACACGGCTATAAATGTGAACCGCCTGCAGCCGAATACTGTGTTACATGAGGAGTTGCTGAAGCAGGTCATCAAAAGATCTGGAATGAAGTACAGATGGGCCAAAGTGGAGGAGAACGAGGTCCATATAAACAAAGACATCCAGAGACAGTAAGAGGCTGCAGCGTGAGGTGTTCTGTGGGTTCTGGATTATTTAGCAAAGGGAACCATCCATCTATTATCTTCCACTTTATCCTCTACTAGGGTCGCGGTGGGAGTTCCCCATGCCCATCCAGGGGAGAACGTTTCGGGCACTGGGCAGATACACCCAGGACAGGGTGCTAATCTATCGCCGGGCACACACACACACACACACACACACACACACACACACACACACACACTCACTCACACACACAAACACACTCTATATGGGGCAATTTGGAGAATTCAATTGACCTTGATCCATGTTTTTGGACTGTGGGAGGAAACTGGAGAACCCGGAGGAAACCCATGCGGACATGGGGAGAACACAAAGGGAACCATACCTGCAAAAATACTCAAGAGCAAAAGCAATGATTCAGAGAAAACCACCTGTAAACAGTAACTTATCCTACTATACTATTCCTACTATACTACACCGACTATACTACTCCCACTTTACTACTCCCACTATACTACTTCAACTATACTACTCGCACTATACTTTTCTCAGTATACTAATTGTACTACACTATTCTCACTATACTAAACCTACGAACCTACGAACTACTCCCACTATACTACTTCTACTGTACTACTCAGACTATACTTTTCACTGTATACTAATTGTACTATACCCCCAGTAACTTATCCTACAATATTATTCCTCCTATACTACTTCCACAATACTAATAATACTATACTACTCGTACTATACTTTTTACAGTACTTTAATTGTGCTACACCACCAGTAACTTATACTTATCCTACTATATTATTCCTACTATAGTATTCCCACTATACTACTTCAACTATACTACTCGCACTATACTTTTCACAGTATACTAATTGTACTATACCACGAGTAACTTATCCTACTATACTATTCTCACTATGCTACTCCCACTATATTAATGCCACTATACTACACCTATTATACTACTCCCACTATACTAATTATACTATACTACTTCCACTGTACTACTCAGACTATACATTTCACTGTATACTAATTGTACTATACCCCCAGTAACTTATCCTACTATATTATTCCTACTATACTACTTCCACAATACTAATCATACTATACTTTTTACAGTATTCTAATTGTACTATACCACCAGTACCTTGCTACTATATCCTACTATAGTAGGATATAGTAATATCCTATATATTATATATGTAATATACTATAGTATATTGTTCCTACTATACTAATCATACTATACTAATTCAACTGTACTACTCGCACTATACTTTTCACAGTATACTAATTGTACTATACTACGAGTAACTTATCCTACTATACTATTCTCACTATAATAATCCTACTATGCTACTCCCACTATATTAATCCCACTATATTACACCTATTATACTACTCCCACTGTGTTAATTATACTATACTACTTCCACTATTGTAACTCCCTCCATAGACTTTGGAGCCTTGTAACCTTGGAAATTAACATTGTAACCTTGGAAATGAACATTGTCAATGTTCTTAAAGGAACAGAAAATATAAAATACAATTTAAATATACTTTAAAAGAACCAAAAGATAAACTGCTCAAATAGGCAGTTACAACTGTACTACTCATACTTTTCACTGTATACTAATTGTACTATACCAGCAGTAACTTGTACTACTATGTTATTCCTACTATAATATTTCCACTATACTAATCATACTATACTCTCACTATACTACTCAGTATACTAATTGTACTATGACCACCACAAATTTATATTTAACTATCTGTATTATTTTGGGGTTTATCCTGCCTTTTTCACGTTTTCCCTGGACATTTCGTGCATTTTGCTTGTTTTTCTAGTGTTTCCTGTGTTTTTCTTACATTTTCTTCGTTTTTCTTTGTTTTTTTATGCATTTTGTGTGTTTATCGTGGTTTTCCTTGGGTTTTCATGCTCTTTTCCCTTTTTTTAATGCTTTTTAGTTTTTCCTGTCTTTCCTGCATTTTTTTTTTTTGTTTTTTCCAGGATTTCTTTTTGGTTTTTCCAGGATTTTTTTTTTGGTTTTTCATGCGTTTTTGTGTGTTTATTGCATTCTTTCTTGGTTTTTCATGTGTTTTGTTCGTGTATTGCTTTTTTTCCTTGGTTTCTTCTAGTGTTTTACCTTGGCTTTTTGGGTATTTTTTGTGTTTCTTGTTAGTTTTTCTCCATTTTCCCTGTTTTTTGTGAGTTGCTTGTGTTTTTTTGGGCATTTTACAGGTTATTTTATCCAAAGCAACTTGAAAGCAATACAAGTCAGTAATTGACACCCATTGGACACTGCTTAGTAAGATCATTCCAACCTAGACTTTGATTTAAGTAAAAAGGTGATGAATTAGAATGTCGATGTGAATGTTTCTATCCACATTTCTATTGCCCCTGATTGTCCTTTTTAAACAGTTGGATTTATGAAAATATTATAAATGTTCTCTTCAGGCCTCCACCAGATCCAGCATGTTTGGTCAGTAGACCACCAGTGGTGACCATCATGGGGCATGTGGATCACGGCAAGACGACGTTGCTGGACAGCCTGAGGAGGAGTCAGATTGTGGAACAGGAGGCTGGGGGCATCACTCAGCACACTGGGGCTTTTCTAGGTAACCATCTTAAAGACACTGATTTGTCCCAGTCATTAGGCGAGTATGTAGGTCCCAAACCCGGGACAGTAGTGTTCGGAGTGTTCTATCAGGAAGAACATCTGGGTGAATATGCAGAGCTCCTGTACTGTGGCGCCCCCTAATGGGAACAAGCCAAAAAAGTGCAAACAGCACTACAAATCTCACTGTTGCACTTCATAAATGTTCCGAATAAGAGCCAAAAACAGAACCAATCTTCAGCTTCAGCTGGTTTAACCACTACAACACCACACCCTCTGCCTCAATCTGTGATGTAAATAGATCAAAATGTAATTAAAGGTTAAATTGGTTAGTGGGTGACATGGTGGCTTAGTGGTTACCATGTTCTCCTCTCAGCGTTGGGCGTCCAGGTTAGAGTTTCCATGTTCCACCGAGGGTTCTCCGGTTTCCTCCCACAGTCCAAAAACATGGATTTAAGGTACATTCAATGCTCTAAATTGCCCCATAGTGTGAGTGAGTGAGTTCCCAGTGCCCTGTCCTGGGTGTATCAGCCCAGCGCCCGAAACTTTCTCCCCTGAATGGGCATGGGGAACTGCCCCCTTGCCCTACTAATAATTATAATAATATTATTATTATTATTATTATTACTGTCGCATAACAGAGGGCGGCACAGTGGCTTAGTGGTTATCTGGGTGGAGTTTCCATGTTCTCCCTGTGTCTGCGTGGGTTTCCCCTGGGTTCTCCGGTTTCCTACCACAGTCCAAAAATATAGATTAAGGTCAATTGGATTCTCCAAATTGGCCCATATAGAGTGTGTTTGTGTAAGTGGGTGAGTGTGCCCAGGGATATATTGGCGCCCTGTCCTGGGTGTATCTGCCCAGCGCCCGAAACATTCTCATCTGGATGGGCATGGGAACCCCCCCCTCCCCCGTGACCCTAGTAGAGGATAAAGTGGAAGATAAGAATAGACAGATGGATGTCACATAATAAACAGATCATGCATTAAATTTCATATGCAAAGACCTCATAGATATTATATGTCAACCTTTTCCTTCAGTCCAGCTGCCCTCTGGTCAATCCATAACGTTTCTGGACACTCCTGGACACGCGGCCTTTTCCTCCATGAGGGCACGTGGCGCGCACGTCACCGACATCGTCATCCTGGTGGTTGCTGCCGACGACGGAGTGATGAACCAAACTGTAGAGTCCATAGAGCATGCCAGGAAATCTAAAGGTGATCTTATTTGTCTGATTGATGGGTTATTAAAGAAAACGTCTGCTGGAGTGAAAGTCTACTAAGTTTACTGGAAAGTGGGGTTTAGTCTGGTTTAGGATGTACAGATATCATGGTGGGGTGGCACGGTGGCTTAGTGGTTAGCATGTTCTCCTGTCAGTGCTGGGGATCCTGATTTGAATCTCAATCTGGGTTTTGGGATAGGAATAATTCCCCAACCATATAAAACTTGCTCTGTGCTGGTACAATTGGGGTTCTGACCATTAGAGAACAGAGTAACACAGTATGTACTGTAGTCCACAAACAGATGGACTACAGTCTGTAATTGTGGGTACTACAAAGTCCATCTTTACAGTAAGTGGAACTGAAAACATGGAGAAAAAAACTTACTTTTGGTCATTTAGCTTTTATCCAATGTGACAATGTGTGAAGGTGAGCACAGGGTTGATACGGCATCCCTGGAGCAATGATGGTTAAGGGTCGTGCTCAAGGACCCCTATTGGTAACTTCGGTGGACCTGGGATTTAAACCCACAACCTTCAGATTGACAGCCCAACACCCTAACCACCGAGCTACCACACCAACTATCTGCCCAGCGCCCAAAACATTCTCCCCTGGATGGTCATGGGGACCCCCCGCTACCCTAATAGAGGATAAAGTGGAAGATAATGGGTGGATGGATAGTTTTGTAAGATGCATTGAATGAAAGTATCTGTGTGATGGGACAGGAAGGGAAGGGATGTGTCCTGTATCGTAGTTGACCCTACACTCTGACCCCAACCATCAAAGGGTACTTTTGTGTCGCTTTGGCTAAACACATTTGTAAGATGGGAGGGCTAACTGCTTCATCCAATAGAGATTCTTCTCTCTAAACCTTTTACATGATGTAATTTCAATAAATACATTAATGTAAATATATTGCGACACCTGGATATTTCTTTTTTCTGCACCAGTCCCTCTGATTGTAGCAGTCAATAAATGCGATAAGCATCAAGCAGATCCCAAGAAGGTGGTGCAGGACCTCCTGGCTTGCAATGTCGTGTGTGAGGAGTTTGGAGGAGATGTTCAGGCCGTTCACATGTCCGCTTTGAAGGTCAGTACATGTTAACCGGTGTGTGTGTAAGATTGTGTTTGTGTGTGTGTGTGTGTGTGTGTGTGTGTGTGTGTGTGTATGTAAGAGAGCGAGTGTGTGAGTGGGTCCAGGTTCTTTGGCTGCAAAACATGCCCACTCATCACCCCTCCACCACCGTGCCTAAGGGTTGCTATGATGCAATGTGCTAACTTAGTGGCCTGTCCTCATCAGTTCGTAACACTGATTTAAATTCACTAAGTCACTTTACATATCGTTCTTAACATCACTTTATTATAGATGTTTTTGAAGGAGTGTGTACGAAGGTGTTACCACACCTTAGGTCACTATCCGTACTAGAGACTTTATTTTTTGTTTTTTTTTTTCGTTTTAATATTACACTTGGGGCACGGTGGCTTAGTGGTTAGCACGTTCTCCTCTCAGCACTAGGGATTCCCGGTTCGAATCCCAATCTGGGTGGAGTTTCATGTTCTCCCTGTGTCCGCATGGGTTTCCTCCGGGTTCTCTGGTTTCCTCCCACAGTCCAAAAACGTGGATCAAGTCAATTGAGTTCTTAAAATTGCCCCATGTAGAGTGTGTATGTGTGAGTGAGTGTGTGCCCAGCGATGGATTGGCGCCCTGTCCTGGGTGTATCTGCCCAGCGCCCGAGATGTTCTCCCCTGGATGGGCATGGGGAACCCCACCGCGACCCTAGTAGAGGATAAAGCGGAAGATGAACGAATGAATGAATATTACACTTTTGGACACTTTATAACTGTAAATGTAGATTTTTGCAATCATTCCCTCTATTATATTACTGTTAATTTTATTGTACTGTTACTTATACTGCCTGCTAAATTTTCTTCGGCATAAATAAAGTAAAAATTCTATCTATCAATCACACGCTATGGGTAGGGCGAACGGTTCAGAGACGCCGGAAACGGAATTTTCCTTTTCTCTTCACTTTTATTTACAGTATTTACAAACAGCTATTTACAATATATACAGTAGTGCACTGATTGTCTGAAAATAAAACAAAAGTATTATAACTACTTTTTGCAGAAGCTTATGATAGCCAATTACCGCGAAATTATACAAAATATTAGGGGTGTCGTTAGACCTGGGCTTTCGGGGTTATAGCCCCAGATAATTTGTCAGTAGTCCTGAATCAAATGAGAGCAGCTTTCTCTGCAGCCTCTCCTCCAGCAGCGGGACCGAACGATAGAGTCACCGTCACCGTCAGATATTTTTCGACAGTATCGGGAGTAATGTAACCGTAATATCTGTATGTTGGCTGTAAAGTGCCGCTTCTTAGCTTCATAAACCGTCAGAATTTTTCTGAAGGCGCAAGCAGTCGCAAAGTTACAGTATTTTAAAGCAAAACCTTGTTAAAACTGATTTTTTTTTGCCGAAGCTCAGGTTCATTTATTCAAAAGTTTTCAGCCAAAACCATCATTTATTAGAACTGAATGTGCTCTCCACTGCTGACAGACACATTTTATATGAAATTTAATTTGATCCAATATAACTAATAAATGATCAAACAAAATGAATGTAACAACAGTTTAAAAAATGGATAATACCCTCATAAATGGGCAATTATTAAAGAGTACAAAGGGGGTATATATCATCATATCCATCACCATATATGCCCTCTTTGCGGGCGTCTACACCGAGGGCAAATATCTTCCCACGCCTGGTTACAAACCCGTTTATATCCCGAAAGCTCCACCCCCGGGGTCTACTAAACATCAAATAGAGATCTACTTGGTGATCACAATAACATTACAATTAACAAACAATATACAATACTAGGCGGCACGGTGGCTTAGTGGTTAGCACGTTCGCCTCTCAGCGCTGGGGATTCCTGGTTTGAATCCCCATCTGGGTGGAGTTTCCATGTTCTCCCCGTGTCTGCGTGGGTTTCCTCCGGGTTCTCCGGTTTCCTCCCACAGTCCAAAAACATGGATCAAGTTAATTGAATTCTCAAAATTGCCCCATATAGAGTGTGTCTGTGTGAGTGAGTGTGTGCCCAGCGATGGATTGGCGCCCTGTCCTGGGTGTATCTGCCCAGCACCCGAGATGTTCTCCCCTGGATGGGCATGGGGAACCCCACCGCGACCCTAATAGAGGATAAAGCGGGAGATAATGAATGAATGAATATACAATACTATAGTTTGTTAGTAATATACACAAGCCATACTTTCTAGCTTTTTTCTTGCTTAGATAAGCTTGCTATCAGCAGAACACAGGTTTTCTGTACCCCTCGACTCCTTAGAGCATGGGTTGACCCCAGGTAGGTAAAAAGCATCGCTTTAACCATGCCTATACCTTTAGGCCCCACAAGGTCAGGGTCAACCACCGGTTTGATAAGTATACATATTTGCATGTTTATGGTGAGGTGTATCTTATATCATCACAATGTTCCTTACAGTAACATCTGTTGAACTGTATATATGTACATACCTGTGTATTTTCTGTGTATATTCTGCTGAGGTGACTTTCTCCTCTCAGTGCTATAGATTCCCGGTTCAAATCGCATTCTGGATGGAGTTTCTCCCCATGTTCTCCCCGTGTCCATCTGGGTTTCCTCCGGGTTCTCCGGTTTCCTCCCACAGTCCAAAAACATGGATCAAGGTCAATTGAATTCTCCAAATTGCCCCATATAGAGTGTGTATGTGTGAGTGAGTGTGTGCCCAGTGATGGATTGGCTCCCTGTCCTGGGAGTATCTGCCCAGTACCCGAAACATTCTCCTCTGGATGGGCATGGGGAACCCCCCACGACCCTAGTAGAAGATAAAAGGGCCGAATATCTTTGTGAGGCACTGTAAATAAATACAATGAATATATTTCATTCGGCATTTTGTCCTGGATTTAGTTGAACATATAACATGGTCCATAAAGCTAATTTTAAGATTTTCTTCAGACCAGATGTCTTTTATAATCATATAGAAGTGAGTTTTGCAGGTGAACAGTGTATTTTAATGATGGCGATATTTGGTTCAGTGGTCATGGACTCATGGATTTTCCTTAATGTCCCCATTGGTTCAATGACTTCTGTACCCGCAGGGAGAGAATATGCTGGGACTGACTGAGGCGATCCTGACCCTCGCTGAGGTGATGGAGTTAAAAGGCGATCCCACTGGCCTGGTGGAAGGCACGGTGATTGAAAGCCAAACCGACCGGGGCAAAGGGTAAACAACGTGCCCTCTCTGTAAAGCATTCCGATACACTGTTCACACACTGAAACAGCTCCTTTACAGATCCGTAACCATGGCGATCATCAAACGAGGTACATTAAAGAAGGGCTGCATCCTGGTGGCCGGACAGTCTTGGTGTAAAGTGCGTCTGCTCTTCGATGAGAACAATCAGTCGGTCCAAGAGGCGGGTCCTGGAGTTCCCGTTCAGATCGTCGGCTGGAAGCAGCTTCCGTCCGCTGGTGAGGAGATCCTGCAGGTGGAATCTGAGGTGGGTTCTTGCCACGACTATGGGCTTAAAATTAATCAGATTTCCAAAATTGACCATAATCCATCTATCCATTATCTTCCGCTTTATCCTCTACTAGGGTCGCGGGGGGCATCCAGGACAGGGCGCCAATATATCACTGGGACAAACACAAACACACTCTATATGGGGCAATTTGGAGAATTTAATTGACCTTGATCCCTGTTTTTGGACTGTGGGAGGTAACTGAAGAACCCGGAGGAAACCCATGTGGACACGGGGAGAACATGGGCCTTCATCATGTTCTATTGAATAAATACGTTCAGAACCTGATATGTTTCTTTCTGTGTACATTAGATTTGGCTGCTCTAAATTGCCCCATGTAGTTTCTGTGAGTGAGTATGTGCCCAGTGATAGATTGGCGTCCTGTCCTGGGTGTATCTGCCCAGCACTTGAAACGTTCTCCCCTGGATGGGCATGGGCAACTCCCTCCTCCCCACGATCCTAGTAGAAGATTTAAGCAAAAGATAATGGATGAATGTGTGTTTAATCTTACTCTCCATATGATACCTATTATAAAATAGCTATATAGTTGTATGTATATAGTTCCGGTTCTTAAATCTGATTGGCTGAGCCGTTTGTCCAGCCGTGACATCATCAACAATAACAAGCACCTCTGACCGCTTCACAATCGTATCAATGCATAACATACAATACATTTTTTCCAGATGTTTTTTTATTAAACTGCATCCAGTAATCTGGCCTCTAGATGGCAATATTTCATATGTCCTTGTTACTCAGGGTCAGCGTTCACAATAAAAACCAAACTAGATTACATTTGCAGATGACTAGTTTATTAACGATTTTGTTTTCAATAAATGATTCATGAATCAAATTTTGTTTTATTTGATTACAGTGTGTTTGTAACCGTAACTTAAGGTTGTGTGCTATTGTGAATAAATCATGGGAAAGATGCTGAACGTCGTACCTAACAAAACCAGATTTTTTTCATAATAATGCACGCCCTCTCATGCTTTATTGTTTTTCAACTTTATTTTGAAGCTGTTCCCAAGACAGATTCTATTAGATTGTAGTCCACGGTCCTAAAGTGCACACACACTCACTGTACAAAGTGCTGGTTTCTCAGCAAAGGGCTCGAGAGGTGGTGGACTGGCGGGTGTCCAGGGAGGATCTAGATAAGCTGAAGGAGGATCAGGAAGTCATAGAGACCAAGCAGAAGCAGCACCAGGAGAGCCATCAGAAGGAGAGGGAGCCCCTGGCCCATCTCCACTGGAAACAGAGGAGATTTGTTCGATATCAGGCCCACAGGCGCCAGTCGCCCCCCAGGATCAGCGAGCACGATGAGGCCGACGATCGGTGCCTGCCTCTCATCATTAAAGGTGAAATCCACAGGGTGCTTTTGAATTGGGCACTGTGTACGAATGTAAAGCCTTTAACACAGCGTGTTGCATTTCAGGTGATGTTGATGGTTCAGTGGAAACCATCTTGAACATCCTTGCGAGTTACGACGCCGAGGACGAGTGCCGATTGAATGTGGTGCATTTCGGAGTCGGAGAAATCTCTGAGAATGATATTAACCTGGCGGAGACTTTTTCAGGTAAGTCGTTTGAAAAAAACAAAAGTCTGAGGTCCAAAAACACTGAGGTCGAAATGTCCAAGATCCTAAAGTGACGTCTAAAACCCAAACGTCTGAGATCCATACGTCTGACATCCTAACGTGATGTCTGAGACCCAAACGTCTGAGACCCAAACGTCTGACATCCAAACGTCTGACATCCAAACGTCTTGACATCCAAATCCATGTCTGAGGTCCTAACGTGATGTCTAAGATCCAAACGTGATGTCTGACATCCTAACGTGATGTCTGACGTCCTAACGTGATGTCTGACATCCTAACGTGATGTCTGACGTCCTAACGTGATGTCTGACATCCTAACGTGATGTCTGACAT